>JAPYZJ010002690.1:0-19521 GCA_030522765.1 Ophioninae sp. B BG-2022a | reverse complement strand
GGAACAAATGTTAATGGGATTTATTGACTACTGTCTGAAACAAAGTTTTTATTTTTCATATCCCATGTTATAACAAAAAACTAATTACACAGGGCTATACACTAATATTAGTCCTTGAAAACCCAATTTATTTCACTTTTGTTTATTGAGGCCTAATTTCTAAGGACTGTTTGCGGATCTCCTGTGATTTTTCAATTTTTTTTTATTTCGACTTCTCTAGCACCCACCGATCCGACTTACTTTATAATTTGCGTATTACGAGACCCATTTTAGGCCAAATAACTTCTAGTATCGTCTATGACGTTTCTTGTGGAACTATTTATTCGCGCTTGACTTTGAGTCACACGTGACTTTGTGTCAATCGTTTTGATTGGTAAAAAGTTAATCGAATATTAAAAAGTTATTGCCAAGTTCACCCTGATTGGATGTATGCTTGCATGGTTTTTAATTTTGCTACATAACAGTGACATTGCAGTTCGCATTGTCAAGATGCAATAAAATCTTTTTTTACTCGAAATTTTGCGCGTCGAGTTAAAAACACTGCCAAATTGTCTTCTAATGAAATCATATTTCGAACAAAAAAAGACAAAACTATTGTCAATATTAAATCGAGTGCCGGTTTCAGAAGTCAGTAGCTATCAGGCAATCAGCCATCCCTCTTACTGTCATGACTGCGCGGTCCAAGCGACACTTAGCCTCAATTATATTACTCAAATAATAGCTATGTTAAAAATTGTTCCATAAAAAAATAAATAAAACCCTAGGAGGTTCATGAGAGGATGCGGCTGGGTAAAACCGTTAAATATGGTTTTTACATCAATATCTGGTTTGGGTTTATTTAGTTTAAAAATTCAAAATTAGTACGTAGCCTCATATGTTTATGTAATTAACATTAATGTTCAAAATAGCCCTACATCTGATTCATCGTACGAAGTACTTTCCTTGTGCCTGCATATTTTATTTAATTTTTCTCCACTTCACATCTGAAACTGTCTTTCCTATCTGCAACACTTCTGGAATGATATCCCAACTGCGTACATAGAGAAATTAAATAGCCATTAACAGGAATTAACAGTCATCATGCGCTTTCTTTTGGATTTGCGACGAGCATGATGTTCCATTGAGATATAAATCAATGATCCAAAGTTTTAGCACGTACTGTACATCAGTACCAAAGAGCATGCAGGAACTTACGTTGCATGTGTACTTATACAGGGTGTCCCGGCTACGAACGTTATCGATGAAATGGGGGATAGGGGGTTAAATTCTAAGACGATTGATATAAGCATGTATGGGTCCCAGATCAACTCCTGGATTGTTATTAATTTTTTACGGCAGTCAATCAGACGCGCCATCCGGACACTGCCACATGCAAGCGCACACCGACGAGCGGCAGTGCCCGCATGGTGGGGGTACCGCCCCACCGGGCACTAACACGCGTGCGTGTCACCCACCGGCGTAGGCCCGTTCCGGGCGCGTCTGATTGGCTGCCGTAAAAAATTAATAACAATTCAGGGGTTGATCTGAGACCCATACATGCTTATATCATTCGTCTTAGAATTTCACCCCCTACCCCCCAGTTTAGGGATGACATTCTTAGCTGGGACATCCTGTATTTCTCCTTGATTAGGAGGCTGGGGTTGAGAGTTCCAATTCCCGGATGTACCGGTTCAGAGACAAACTAACTAATAAATCAGTGCAAAGTTATTCAATGTAAAAATATTGATATTACCAAAATGATTCCTACGTTTTTTATCTGTTTGCCGAGTGCGGATAGATTATCTTCGAAACACCGCACGGTTATGAATTTATATATCAGTGGATCAATCACAATTGGCATCATTTCATTTCCACGCAACAAAGCTTTTTCTCCTCATCTTAAGATTAGCCATGATTTTGGGCTATTCTGTTTTCCAGAGTAAAAGACACTTTTGTCAGAGCGTGTGGAGAGCGAATCGAGGCCAAGGGCAAACTGGGAGACAGTTTACTAGATATCGTGGTGAACAACGAGATCGACTTGGACGGATTGGTTCCGAACGAGGCCGTGCGGCGAAAAAGATTGAAGATATACACCGCGGAAAGGCTCCACGATACGAAAGCGTTCACGAACGTGGTGGAGAGAACGAGGGTTTACTCGAGCGCCGACCTCAAACGTCTTTGCGAAGACGCCTGGATGATACAGATGCGACCTATATGGGCTAAATTGGAGAATGGTATGACGACGAATATAAACAGTGGCAGAGCAAGGCGAGCTCGATCGAGGACTGCTCCTTACTGGCCGATACTACGGACAACTTTTTATGCACCGCTTATCAACTCAAGGGAAAATACGATGAGTGGAAGAAAACGTTGGGAGTGAACCTTTAGCATGTTCGAACTGATAAACATACTTAAAGGCAACGCGAAAAACAACGCCCGAACAAAATCGCTCGAACGGGAAAGCCAGAAAAGGTGAATAACATTTTTGTTTTTTTTTTTATTAAACGAAACTTATATTGTGTTTGAAATTATAACTCGATATGTTTTTCGTACAAACAAAATGACGATGCGTATGAGATTTATCTTGAAAATGGCCTTAATAGGTACTCCTCGTATCACTCTTTTCGGTTTTCCTCCAAATGTCGAGCCTGCTTAATACGGTGATAATATCCTGTGAAATATAGAACGAAACAATTGTACGACCTGTTTGCATGGCGAAATCGAGCGAAATACGGTTGGAGAAGGAAAATAGATGAACCCTACCTGTATGAAAACCGCTTTTGTACCAGGACATCAACATATTCGACAAAGCGTCCTCATCGTTGTCGGCAAGCCTAGTGAAACGACAAATTACCACTGGGTTAGGTCAAAGTAGCTTTTGATCTTCTTTGTAATCGTTCAAAGAATGCAAGTGTCTGAATGATTTTCGAATTAGGACGTTACAAAGGAAATTATTCGAAAAGTCAATTTAACGTGCTGATGATAGAAAAGAATTCTAATTTTTTGTATAGGTAGTATAGGTCGTTGTATCTTGATTTTAGCTTGATGAATGTGACATCAAACATTTTAGAATGTTTAAGAATGTAAATTAGGAATGTGTCTAATATTTTCTTATTATTACGTTAATCACAAAACTTCCATAAAAAAGAAAAGACTTTTCAACTACGTATTTAATAACGCAAGCACCGCGTAAAGCGAAAAAAAATATGGATTTTTCCAGAGATAGCAGCAGTTTGGGCAAAATAAGGTTATCATAAATACTTATGCGACTTTCATTTCCAACTGGCTTTGCTTACTTGAACATTAACTGCGGAGGTATCGGCGGCGTTGGTGGCATAATACCGTGAGATGGACCGAAAGACAATCCAGGTTGGGAAATGTGATTCGGAAGTTGCGGAGGCTCGTTCTCGATATCCATGCGCTCACCCATCGATCTTCTGCCTTGCACAAAATTAAAGCGTACGTTTGTCTCTTGAGAACTTTCCGAACTTTCATCGTCCGAGTCAGGATCAGGGATCTGCTCTATTTGGCTTCTCCATCCACCAGATTTGAGTAGTTGCGACAATTTGACTATTTCAGAATTGCCGTATCCTTGAAAAAGAAGCAAAGCATTTTGGCAAACAATCTTTTGACGTTGCTACTGGAACCTGATTTTTACATGAAATATGTATAAGCCCTTGATAAATCTTATCAGTACCAACGAATGTGACTCTGCAAATTCCAGCTTTTTCATTAATCGTACTGATGATTGCTTCGTAGATTTCACCGTTGTTTGAATAAACTGCTCTGCAAGGCGCGCCTTCCATCCACTTGAAAAAATAGTTTTTGTCAGTGACGAGTCTATTCGGATTAAATTTATACGAAAGTTGGTAACGATAAAATAGTTGGAAACCAACCCGGCGCGCGTGTTCAGCGTTACGTTTTTTGTGAGTCTTTAAATTTCGAACGTTTTTAGGTTCTCGATTTCCTATTCCAATTCGCTTGGCTACTTCTTTTTTGGCCAAGCTAACAGCTTTGTTGTACGCTTTGGGAGCGTACTTTGTCGTACGCTTTGTCGCACGCTTTGAGGCTGCAGAACTTCCATTCTAAACAAAAGGCCAATGAATTTTTGAATAATCATCTTCAAAAACTGAGGACAGATGTGCGGATATTCAGACCACCGTTAGCAGGACAATATTGTTTGTTCTTTCGATTATAAGTATCGATTCATCCGAAAATCATGGTTACGATAATAAGTCGTAACTGAATCAATGAATAATGAACGCAAAACGACTTTTATAACCTTAATCTTTGAGGAAATCGTAACATATACATGATCTTCATACTTTTGTTATTGCTCTTACGAAAATTACACTGTCGTCGTCTTCCATATCGATTTACGAATCGTTCGGTACTTTGCAATCTTTTTCAGATTACGATTAATTCTACGTTGATTTTTAAGCTTGAAAAACGTATGAATTTTTTTTCGTAGTTAGTATGTTTCTGCGTTTCGACTCCTTTTGTGTGAAACTACCGCGTATTATGATTCGCGACGCCGCCACGGATGGCAGTCGTGTCGCTGCCGTTAGCGCTGACCTCTATTGTTACCACTGGACTGGCGGCTGTAAAGTGATTTTGTGCCTGTTTGATAATCGCCATATTGGCGCTGTCGGACGTAGCGAGTGTCTGTGGTACTGAAACTAGGAATGTCGATATCAGCGAGCAAATATCGATCACTTTTGATTATAAGTTTCTATATTAATAAACGTATAATCATAATTACTTGTGTTATAATTAGAATTTACAGGGAATAATTAATTTATTAACTAAGAGTGGAAAAGGTAATAAAGACGTTTTAAATATTTAAATTGAATATGTAAAACGTCTTTATTACCTTTTCCACGCTTAGTTAATAAATTAATTATTCCCTGTAAATTGTTATTATAACACAAGTAATTATGATGATACGTTTATTAATATAGAAACTTATAATCAAAAGTAATCGATATTTGCTCTCTAATATCGACATCACTAGTTTTAGTACCACAGACACTCGCTACGTCCGACAGCGCCAATATGGCGATTCTCAAACAGGCACAAAAGCACTCTGACAGCCGCCGGTCCAGTGGTAATAATAGAGGTCACTGGCTTTGACTCAGTAGGCAGTTTGTCCGGTCGACTGGTCGAGTTCGAACATGGGAAAGAGCAGGTACGGTGAAAAACGTATTTATTGTAATTCTATCTAGCAGTAGTATTATACAGCATTATCCGAATAACGACAACACCATGTAACGCGCCATTGTCGCAAATCGTAAATTCGCACACAGTGCCGTTTTTCTAGTCGAAATGCATGCACGTATAAACACTGTCCCGGGGTCACCGGAAGGTGAAAAATGCGCGAGCTTGTTTACGAACGTTGCGAAACGTCGGCGGCGGTTGAAAATGTTATCATAGAGCCCTTGATATTTCAAGATATTCGTGCCGTTTATCCCTTGGTGTAACATGAAAATGAACCGAGAGTAAAAATGCCGCAGACTCTCTATTTTTCTCCCATAAATAATAAAACTTGGAATCTGACTGCGTGACGATACATCTCGGTTTATCTGCGCAAACCGATCTGCGCAGATGTATCGAAACATCTAGAATTCCACGAAATCCAGAAATAGAAAACGGTCGTTTCACCGGTTTTCTATCCCTTCGACGGGCACAAACATTTTTAGGCTATTTTTTAAATTAATTGTTTCAAATGAATAAAAACCGTAATAACTAACCTAAAAATCATAACCAAGCAAAAAACTTACCAAGAATAAATAATTCATTTAATCTGGAAATTATAAAGGAGGGAATCGAACGACGTCGAATCGTTTAACGTATTGAAGTGTAATTTTTTAATAGTAATAATAATGAAGTACAGATGCTTTTATACATTATAAATACACATGGTCGTAATTTACGGATGTTTCTTTCATCTCATTTCTCCTCAACTTTCCGTCATATTTGATCAATGCAATTATATAATCAATTCGTATTCTTATATTATTATCGTCTACGGAGTAAGACAAAGAGAGAGAGAGAGAGAAAGAGGGAGAGAGAGAGAGAGAGAGCGATAGATAACAGGATAATAGATATGCAGAACATTTATTTCGTCTTATAGGAAAAGAAAACGTAGTTAAGTCCCCAACTTCGTGCCGGTGTCGTGACGTCACACATATATATATATATATATATATGAAAAATATACATATATGACGTCATATATCAGTTTATTTTCCTATCGAGTACAGTGAGACCGTAATGGCTACAATATCCCATTACGATGAATCGCTACTCCCCCCCCCAGCATTTTTAATTATAATATTTATATTAATAAAAATTAGGGTTATTATCGGGGTCTTACTCCTCCTATTATTTTTTTCTTTTTATGTTTTCTTCGCTTTCTTTCGATTTTTTTCACAAACATTATCACCTAGTCGAAATTTGTACACAGCTTCTCACGATTTGCCCTTAAACGTTAAATCGTCTAATTTCGTATTACATTTTACACCGTTCCATTTACGCTTTGGCTTCTCGACTATATATATATATATATATATATATATATATATATATATATTAATTTTGCCGTTCAGTTTTTTCCTCGTCGCGAAAAAAAAACAGTACTTTCTTCGTTGTATTTATGTTTTTAGCCCCCCTCCCCTCTCTCTCTCTCTCTCTGGCTGTTGCTCTTTTCGTTTGTTGAATAAATTGATTTTTTAATATATATCTTTTTTTTATTATTATCGATAACATCGAATTTTCTCTCCCTCTTGGGATGTAAACTTCCGGTTTGCTGTTTTCACGTGTCGGGTCGTGGTTTTCATTGTTTCCGGTTCGCCAATGGTGACGTTTCGCGACGATACAGAAGATACAATAAATAACGATTTTTTAAATAATTTTTTTGTTTGTTTTCTGTTTTCCTTCGATTTCCGAATTTCGCGAGCGCCTGAATTAGAGTGTACACGTAGGAACTAGCAATACGTAGGGGAGAGTCCTTCGCCTCGCCGATGGCGAGTTCATTCGACAACGAAATTAACGGGGGCGAAAAAAATTCCCAGCATTTTTCTTGTAACTTACCAGCCGTCGGTTTGGCGATTCAACGTGTTATTGGTCCGGAGCTAGCAACGGCTGGTAAAACGCAGAATTGTCGGAATTTAAAAAATTTCCCATTGGTAAGCGCTAACTTCGCGTTGTACATGTTTTCGTGCAACTTTCCTCGGGGTTTCCCCGATTTCCGGGATTGAAATTTGGGACAATTTCGTTTCAACCGTTCGCGACGACCTTCGGTCCAATCGTTTATGATCGGCATGTACTAAAGTCGAATATCGTGAACGGTTATCATTCGTACGCAAAAAAAAAACTAGACCAGAATTGTTTCACTTCCGGGAAGGATAAATGAAACGCTAATTGCTGTTGGGAGATTCTTCGTACGGCCATTTTGATGGCTACTCGTATTGAGAGATTTCGTATCGTTGATGAGTCCGGTAGTCACATTTTTCGATCGGTTCGACTTGATCGGCTGCGAATCGACAACGATCGGTAACGTCGGTTGGTTCTTTTTCGCGCTCGATCGGTAGCGACGATTTTTCTTCCTCGGTCGGTAACAGTGAGCGGTCTATTCTCTCTCGATCGGTCTTATCGACCGTTCTTTTTTCCCCGATCGGTCATACCGATCGTTCTTTTCTCCATCGATCGGTCATACCGATCTTCACTTCCTTCCTCGTTCGGTCAAGCCGATCGTCTTCCATTTACTCGACCGGTAACGCCGATCGTTTTTCATTCCCTCGATCGGTAACGCCGATCGTTTTGCATTCCCTCAGTCGGTATCGCCGATTTGTACGATGTTTCGTATTTGAAAGAGCCAGAGAGGGTCGGGGGGACGGAAAAGAAGCCGCTGCGTTTGTTGGATCGCCAATAAATCAGGGGTTCAACGTAAACGGCCGCCGATCCTGGGACTATGTGGAGATTTCGATGACCGGTGAGGCGGTATTGTTGTTGAGCAATTCAGGCTTGTCCCTGAACTCGAGTTCGTACGCCGAAGGCGTAGGTGACTCTTTAGCTCTGAGGGGTGATATCCGATCGGGTTCTTCCAAGGGCGATACGTCCTCCTCGCTGACATCCGATTCCTCGCCGATTCTGAGGCGAGCCTCGATGGCGCAGTACGCCGGAGGTTTGTGCCGATTAAGACCGTAAACGGGTTCGCCGCTGTAGGTGACTTTGCCCATGAATGACCTTATCTCGTCGAAGTAGGCGTCTTCGCGTTCGTTGCCGTTGCTACTTCCGGGTGAATCGGCGACGGTGACGACGCCACTTCCGTCATCGGCCTCGTGTTTCTTGAGGTGCCGATCGAGGTTCGTCTGTTGTCCGAAGCAACGTTCGCACAACGGACATTTGAAGGGCCGTTGCTTATCATGAATGTTTCTTACGTGGCGCTGAAGGTTGCTAGATATGCTGAAGGACCGATCGCAGTATTTGCACTTGTAGGGTTGCTCGCCGGTGTGGGTGCGCAGATGTCGGGTAAGATTGGCCGATCGGGGAAACACTTTGCCGCAATACTTGCAAGTGTAACGATCCTTTATCTTGGCGGGTAGATGATGATAGTGATGATGAAGATGGTGCTGCTGTTGATGAGACATAGCGGTGTCCTGATAGGGTTTTAACCCCGGATATGCGTTGATCGGCGGTCTTGTTAAGAGATCGAAGCCTGGTCTAGACCCACCCAGGCCGTTCATCATATTGCCTAAAAACGGAGGTAAACCGCGAGGAGGTCCGAATGGTGGAAGTGGCGGCAGAAGTCCGGATTCCGGTGAACATCCCGGCTGGGTTGGTCCACCGGGGAATCCTGGAAAACCCGGATTCGTGTTGCGATACATCGCCTCGAGGAACATCGCCTGGGTCTGGGGATGAATCGGCCTAGGATAAGCCATCGATGGTGGTGTGCCTGCGCTGTGTTCCGGGCCGGTAATATTTCGGGGGCTCGTGGGTCCCTTCGCCTCGTTGATCCTCATAACCGGGTCATCTTCCTCCTTCGTCGGTTCCACATCTTCCATCAGGGGGGCGACCGGTGAATTGCTGGGACTAGGCTCGGGATTGTCAGCCTCGACGACTTCCGGTTCGTCTTTGGGCGTCTTGTTCGTTTGTACCCGAAGATCGAGAGGTTGCTCGACTTCCGACGATGACGTCGGACACTCGCTTGAGATTATGGCTCTTTTCGGCTCCCCGGAATGTTTTCGCTTCCTGGATGATTTGTCATCGGAAGGGATCGCCGTTCTGGCTGATGATAGTCCGAAGGTCGAGGTAGCTTCTTCGCCCGTTGACGGTGATACGCTGCTGTGTTGTGGCACCAGCCTTGGTGGCGTGAATCTCTCCTTCGGACTTTCGCATCGGTTTTCTTGATGCTGTTCGGCTGGATGGTGCTGATGATGTTTCGGCTGTTGTTGATGCGGCAGCTGCTGCTGCTGCTGCTGCTGCTGCTGCTGCTGGACTTTGGGTGGAAAGAGCAAGGGGGCGTTCAGGAAGTTTGGGCCATTCGGGAAGATTGCAGGAAAGGGTGGATAGAGCGACATATAGTCTTGCAGGGCAGCAGCCGATCGCGTGTATATCAAGCAGGGATTAGGCCCCGATAGTGGCAGTTGTGCCATCGCTCCTACTCCACCTCCTCTCGTTGGTGCTGGACGCGCTACACTTGACGTGCCGCAAAAACGTTTGTGCTTGGTCAACGAGTTCATCGAGTTGCACAGTTGGCCACATTTATTGCACTTTATTTGTATACGGCAGTCCGAGTGCATACGCTTGTGACGGCAGAGATTCGAGAATTGGGTGTACGACTTGAAGCAAACGTCACAACTGAAGGGCTTCACGCTGCTGTGTATGTGGGTGTGCTGCTTGAGGCCGGAGCTCGTTGCGAAAGTCTTACCGCACTCGGTGCAAGCATGACTCCGGGCGCCGACGTGACGGTCCCTTATGTGACGCTGAAGATTCGACGGGTCGGTGAAGACCTGCGGGGTTTCCGACTATTAGCGATACTTCGAATAGGTCACGGGTTTTTGGCAATATTGAAGTTTACCCCCCCTCCCAGATTACCCAATGGATAGAAACGACTCACCTTGGAACAGTTCTCGCAGGAGAACTTCCGGAAATCGTCGTGCTTCAGGGCACGATGACGCACCAGCAAGGGTCGCCAGGAATAACTGTTCCGACAATTTGCGCAGCGATGCTGATCCGAGGGATAACGATGACCCGTCACTAGATGACAGTCCAGCCTGGAAAAAGAGAATTAGCGTCAAGCAATGGGGTTAGAAGTTCTGGAGCATAAACGCCTCCATGGATACCGTATTTTCAGAGGGGTTTACGAGGCACGGTCTAGTTACAGAGTGTACATTGGAGTTCTAAATGGATTCTTCAGTATTTCCTGATTGGGATCGTTTGAGATTTATTCGTGATTTTCAATCGGGATTTGATGGATCCTGAAGCAAACATCTTTACCTAAGCAGACATTGGGCGACCATAGCGGACCACATCTCTATTGGGATTTGTTTGACCCATCGTATTTTAGGGTCGACACTGGGATCTAATTGGAGTCTGCTGTTTCCCGGTGAACGCCGTTTCAGAGTTCGTTACCATATTCGAAACCCAGATATGTGGAACGTTAAGGCAAACGATGGGCTTTATCAAGAATCGTTTCAGATTTGGCTAGATAATGGGGGAATCCTTTACGGTACATGTGGAGTTTTTATTTTGGATAGCAATGGTGAATTTCACTTAGAATTCGACGACTATGAGATTTACTGTTGGAATTCAAAGGCCCATTGGAAACCCCTCGAATCTATAGGAAACGTGCTTCATCTGGTTTTCATCAATGATGAACGCGGTTTCACAGAGCGTACACGAACACGAACGTTATAAAATGGCGGCCTGGCACGTCCGTTCGATACATCGTTCCTGGCGCGCTAGCTGTCCCCCGGAGCGCCATTTCGCGCCCCTGAGCTATGGGCTAATACGCTCACAGGATATGTGATACCCTGTCCACGGTCGGCATTGATTTTGCATCCCGTTTGAACGTGTGTCGTGCAGGAGTTATTCGCGAGGTGATGTAGTGCGGCCGCGCCGTTGTGACGGCTTTTCGCGCCAGATGAGCTTCGAGCACGCGACTTTCTTCTCTATGATATAAAGGGGGTGTGTTTTAATGGCCCCTCGCGGCTTGCGTTACGCTCTCGGGACACTGTCATCCCTCGTTGCGTATCGGCGATAACAACAGGTGCTTCAACGCAATTCCTGATTGACACTTTGCCTTCTACGACGTTTTTGGTGATCGGCAGCCATCAATGGTTGACGGTGAACAATAGCCATCGAAGATCGATGGATATCGATGGTTGGTGGGCATCAATTATTGTCGCTTCTGGTCATCGGTGGCTAGCATGATCCGCAGATATCAATGATTTGCGGTGATAAAAAATCGGCAAGCATTAACGATCCGCAATCATCAATGATCGGCAACCATTAACAATCGACAACCACCAACGATCGGCAACCATTTACGATTGACAACCATCAACGATCGGCAATCATCAATGGTCGGAAACAATAAAAAATCGGTAACCATCAACGATCGGCAACCATCAACCATCAACGATCGGTAACCATCAACGATCAGCAATCATCAATGATCGGCAATCATTAACGATCGGCAAACATCAATGATCAGCAACCATTAACAATCGACAACCACCAACGATCGGCAACCATTTACGATTGACAACCATCAACGATCGGCAATCATCAACGGTCACAAACAATAAAAAATCGGTAACCATCAACCATCAATGATCGGCAACCATTAACGATCGGTAATCATCAATGATCGGCAACCATCAACGATCGGCAACCATCAACCATCGGCAACCACCAACAATCGGCAACCACCAACAATCGGCAACCACCAACAATCGGCAACCATCAACAATCGGCACACACCCGGAAGTTTCAAACATCGATTAGTTTGCCTACCAGGCGTTCAAGTCCCAACCACTTTGGGTCTCCAACTTGATTGGGCTTGAGCGTAATCGTCGATTATTCGTACTCCCAGTCTTCCGCACGTGACCACTCAAAAACACGTGACCCGCGCACCCACCATCCACTTGATTCTTTTGGAAGAAAGGAAAGAAGAAAAATAGTCGGCGCGAATAGAGATCGCGTGTTCGACGCTCCCGAGTGCTCGTCCCGATCCCCCAGCGTGGGCTTCGTATCCGTTTTACGTACCATTCAGAATTTTCGAGTGGATAAAGCTACCGCGTGTACCCTTCGCGGATTCAAACCGGTCAATTAATAATTGAGTACGGAGTATCGCGAGGCCTCGATATCTTCTCCATCTAGAGCTCTATTACACCCCAAGGATTACGTATTTATGTTTCTGCCTCGTGGGGCTCCGTAAAAAAACACGACTCGTCAACGCCGTATCAAGTCAAATGGGAGAGGGACCATTTTTGCATCGAGGGAAAGCGCAATCAACCCCATTCGAGTGCACGTAATCCTTTAACTATCAGATTGCAAATCGCATGGACAGTATGTACCCGTGAATCATTTATGTCTTTGCCAACGAGCTTCGCGACAAACGCGACGTTCCGGACGCTTTTTGTTCTTTTGATTCTTTTAAATAGGAATTATCGAAGTATTGAACTATTGATAATTATTGTATTGCATTTCAATCTTGATTCTTGGATCTTGAATAATTAAAACCATTTTCAGAATTTTCAATGTTTATTCATATTTTTTCAATTTCTAATAATTATGCCATTTTTTCCAATTGTAAATTATTGTTTTTAACAATTATGCAAATTTTTCGAGTATTAAATAATTGAATAATAGTAATAATAATAATAATAATGTGAAATTATAGAAACTTTTTTTTCAATATTAAGATTTTAACATGGTAATAGCTTTTAAAAAATTGTATCATAATCACCATTAATAAATAATTTTAAAAGGAAAAGAATGATCGTAAATGAACAAAATAAATAGAAAATTGTGAAAGGTACTTATGGTGATTTTGAATAAAAATAAAAAACATGTTGTTTGGGTTTGTTTGGGTTGTTCGGGTCGTAAAAATAAAAAACTTTTTCGGGTTTATTGGGCCGTTGAAAATAGTTGAAAATGAAAATAAATATGAAAATTTCGACTTACAGTTCAATATCCTGGAAAGGCTTGTCGCAGACTGGACATCGGATTTCTCCTTCGCCTTCTCCGTCCTCGATGGCTCCGCTGTGTTGGGACGCTGTAACGCACAAGAAAAAAATCAATTGTGAGTGAAGTTCGAAATTAAACTCTTACGCTATTTCAAATTTGTGGATTCGCTTTTGTCAAAGGAGAATACAATTGATTACTCATCAGATTTTTCGCATTGAATATATCGAAATTTTCACAAGGAAACTTTTTTTTGTTTGTTTAATCGATCCACATGAATTACTTCGATTAATTTTATTTGTTGAAAGAATAAATCGGTCATTGATTGTTGCAGCTTTTTCACGCGCACTAATGATTTTTGCAAATGATTATTAAAAATAGGAAGAGAGAGAGAGAGAGGTTGATAAAGATTTATCAATATTGGAAGTTTGCTTAATCCCTGAGTAAATCCAGTAATGAAGTAATCGGCAGTTCGAGTCGTTTGTTTGGGCTCAATCTGCCAAACCCAAACGAACCCAAACAGCCCCGATTGATAGAAACGTCAAAGACCAGTAATCCCCCATTGAAGTGCCAAACCCAAACGAACCCAAACAGAACAACAATCCCCCATTGAAGTGCCAAACCCAAACAAACCCAAACAGAACAACAATTCCCCATTTAATTGCCAAACCCAAACGAACCCAAATACAACAATAATCCTTCGTTGAAGTACAAAACCCAAATAAACCCAAACATATTAATAATCACCCATCAAAGTGCCGAACCCAAACAAATCCAACAATAACCCCGCATTCAGGTACAAAACCCAAACAAACCCAAAATCAACCATAACAATCAATATTCCGAAGAACCTTCAACGACCCAAACCCAAACAAACCCAAACACTCCCGACTTATAAAAACCTCAAAGTCTAAAAATCCCCATTGATATCCAAACCCAAAATCAACTATAACAATCACTATTCCGGGGAAGAACTATCACCGACCCAAACCCAAACAAACCCAAACACTCCCGGCCTATAAAAACCTCAAAGGACAATAATCCCCATTGAAGTCCAAACCCAAACAAACCCAAAATCAACCATAACAATCACTATTCCGCGGAAGACCTATCACCGTCCCGAACCCAAACAAACCCAAACACTTTCAACTTATAAAAAACGTCGAAAAAAACCATCCAATTCCCCATTGAATTAACGTTCAATGTACCTGAAGAAAAGCCTTTTGGCTTTCGAGTCAAACAAATAAAACACTCGAATTCAAAAATCGCGTTTTCCCAAATTTTTTTTAGGATCAAGTAAAAACGAGAACTTTGGGAGATCCGACGCGGAAGGGATCCGGTGATACAATGGTAACGAGAATGATGTTCCAGTTGTTGTCTCGACCGGTGAAGTTCTTATGACAGAAAATGCAACGGGCGCGTATGGTGACCGGAAGTGCTTCCTATTGGCAAACGGGGAATGTTGACTCGGCCAATGGTGGAGCGAGCTTTCTTGGTGGCGATTCAGCCGCCCCCCCTCGAAGACTCGTCCGAAATGTCACGAGTTACTGTTTCAGGTAAAAGAGGCAACCGCTATAATTCCCACCGAATACCCCCCCCCCTGCCCCTCCACCCTCCTGCCAACCCTTGAGAGATACAAGAGGGGTTGAACCGGTAAAACGCGATTTATTGTTCATACGTTGCCATCCCCCACTCGGATCTACGATCCTCTTGATATTCGAGGTGCAACGATGCCAAACGCGATTTTCGAGGGACACGATGATGCAGGTCTCAGCGACCATGCATCATGTCTTCTTGACGCCTCGTCGACGTGTTATATGCGAACTGTTTCTCGAGTTTGTCACCGATATTTACGAGTTTACACCCCCGTGACCGATATTCTGCCAAATGGGTTAATAAACCGTTGACGGATAAATAGTTATGGCAATAATAATAATAGTAATAATAGGCTGAACCTTGTACAGCCAAATGCAATGAAAATAGATTTGGAAGTTTGAAGGAATTTTGAAAATATGAATTGGTTAATGAAATTCGTTTATATTTTTATATTTTATTTTAATTATTATTTTTTATAACACGTTCCTTTCAAGTGGAAATTATTGATTCGCTTTGACTGTACGAAGGGATTGTACAGTTTGTTGACTGTGCGAAGAGATTCTTTTTTTTTACTTTTCCGAGCCTTGGCGAGGTCAGTGAATTTTTTCGTTTCCATTTTTTCAACTGTTATTGTGGACTCAGTTTTTATTGTTTTTTACATATTATTTTTTGCGGTTTGGATATTATAAAATGAATTGATCGTAAAATAAATAGTGAAATTTTATTTTAATCATTTTTTTTAAATTTAATCAATTTTTTGTTTTAATCATTTTAATTATATCAATACATAATCATTATTATTGCATAGTATCAATAACATTTTATTGAAATAGTAAATAACCAAATTGAAGGGGATCATCCAATTCGATTTTGCACTGGAATAGACCACTTCCATTTTTCGTCGAAACTTTTGATCAAAATTTATTTTTCATTTAAACTGACTATCCACTTCCACTTTCCATTGAAATTGACCATCCAGTTCCATTTTCCATTGAAATTGACTATCCAATTCCGTTTCCTATTGAAAAGGACCATCCAAATACATTTCCCATTGAAATGGACCATTAAAATCCATTTGTCATTGAAATGGGCCATCCAAATCCATTTCTCATTGAAATGGACCATCCAAATACATTTCCCATTGAAATAGACCATCCAAATACATTTCCCATTGAAATGGACCATCCAATTCCATTTGCATTAAAATGGACTATTAAAATCCATTTGTCATTGAAATGGGCCATCCAAGTCCATTGCCCATTGAAATGGACCATCCAAATCCATTTCTCATTGAAATGTACCATACAAATCGATTTTTCATTGACATGGACCAACAGATTCCATTTTCCATTGAAACTGACTATCCAATTCCATTTCCCATTGAAATGAACCAGCCAAATCCATTTTCCATTGAAATGGACCATCCAAATCCATTTCCCATTGAAATAGACCATCCAATTCCACTTTCCATTGAAACTTACCATCCAAATCCATTTCCCACTGAAATGGACCATCCAAATCCATATCACATTGAATTGCTTATAAAATAGTCTCGAAGTAATCATTTAAAAAAAGTATCAAATGTTTATTACCTCAGTAGCGATTACCGATGATTTTTGATAATGAGAGGGCCAAAAAGGGCTTTTTAACGAAGGGGCAGATATCTCAACGGTTATTTAAATCTTCTACGCGGCGTACACTTGTCGGAGCCATATGGCTTGGTCCCGCCGTTCGATGGGCACCCCCAACGGACCTTCATGGGAACCGGGCACACAATTCTCCCTTGGACGTTTCTCGCTACCACCAGCGACGCCCCCTCTCTAGCTATGTAATCTCCCCCCCCCCCTCCGGCCACTTACACCCTCGCTCTTTCGCTACCCCCTGCGTAGCAGATATACACCCCCTTAAGGGCTTCTTTATTTCCAGAACTAATTCGTTGTCGCACGTAGAAAATTTAGAGAGCGAAGGATGCGCTCGAGTTCTTCAACACGCATAACTCCACGCTCTACCACGGGAACTTCCGATATCCCATTTTTTGTTCTTCCTTCCGTCCGTCGCGGGACCGTGTGAAAAAACGTTCAGGATTCTAACAATTTGAAAGTTGCGCGACTAATCGAACTTCGCTGCTTCCGGAAGGAGCTCATTTGAAAAAAATTATTTTAAAAACTTTTTTTTTTGTATCTATTTAGAACGAAAATTTATAAACATTTTTTTATATTTGAAATTCGAAAAAAAATGTTTGAGAAAAATTTTTTTTTTTAAACTGCATTGGACGTTTGTTATAATAAAATAGTTTGTCGAACTTTGAATCTTTAACGAATGTTGTTAAGTATATATTTTTATTCAGACATTAAAGACGAAAGAAAATTGTTCAAAAATATGTATTTTTTAGATGGGATACCTAAACAAAAATTGTTTTAAAAAAATTTATTTGTTCAACCATCAAATTCGTACAAAAGTTGTTTAATTTAAATGTTTTTCAGACATCAAATTCGAACGAAAATTGTTTAAAAAAATATATACTTTTTTCAAACAACAAATTCCAACAAAAATTGTTTAAAAAATATTTTTTTTAAACATCACAAATCCCAACAAAATTCGTTAAAAAAATATATTTTCCAAACATCAAAAATCCCAAACAAAAATTTCTTAAAAAATAATATTTTTCAAACATCACAATTCCCAACAAAAATTGTTTTAAAAAATGTCTATCAGACATCAATTTCGATCGAAAATTATTTACAAAAATATCTCTAGAGCATAAAACCCAAACAAAAATTGTTGAAAACAATAAACATTTTTACAAAATTAATTTCACAAAAAAGTTGTTCAACAAACCCAGACAAACATTTTTTTCAAATGTTGCTTTTTTTCAACGCGAAGTGTGGGAAAAGTTTCGTAGCGTTGAAGAAAATTGAACAAATGGATTTCTAGATGAGAGAGCACGTCAAGAACAGTCGTGAAAAGTCTGCTGGTGGTATTATGTTAATCGAAGGTCCTAATAAGAGGTCCAAAGGAACCTTTCGTCCCCTTTCGCCCCCCCCCCTCCTCCGGTCCCCTCACCGTTCGCGCATACCTAGGTGCACCGAGAACGGAGTCACGTTGCGGAAAGTCAACAGGTGGGATCCACACAGTCGACTCTCGACACCCCCTGCCAAGTCAGTTGGCGGTTGGCATGGGAAAAAGTAACGGAAATCAATGTTTCCGTGACGCGGGTTGAGTTTCGCTTCGGGATAGCATCGTTTCTCGTCACAATGACTTATACACTCGTGCAATTAGATCAACCTCCCCCCCCTACCCCCGTGCACCTAAACCACCCTCCACCCTTAAAGTACTCGGCTCACGAACCTTTCGCGACAATGCAAGCCTCTCGATCATTATTCGATGTAAATATTAATATGCAATAATAAATTAATTAGTTTGTTTATTGATTAATCAATATGTTAATAATTTAATATTTATAATAATTATTTATATATTAATTAACAAATATTCATATATAAATAAATATAAATAATAAAATCAGGATATCGAAACAATAATATAAAATCATTAATATAAAAATATAAATATGTAATAATAAATAAATAATTCTACTTAATATTTATTCGTCAATTTACATACATATAGATAATAACCTACTAAATTAAAATAATTAAACGGTTTGTCAAAAAAAAAACTTTTTATATACAACGTTGAGTAAATATATAGATTAAATATGAAATAAAGTATAAATGATAATTTTTATAACAGTAGAAAGCTACCTATTTGAAAATGTAGGTGAAAACGTCTCAAAGATCCCAATCAATTTTCCATTGGACCACGTTTTAATACTTTCAATTTACTATTATCTTAAAAAAGAAATAAAATAAAAAAATAAAATAATAATAATAATAATAATAATAATAATAATTATTATTATTATTATTATTATTATTATTATTATTGTTATCATTATCGATATCACTTCTCGTCCCGATTTTGTTCCCATGCTGCATCATCGTTTCGGTCACCTCGACCCTCCCACCGATGCAATTTTTTTCCACCCATACCCAAACCCAAACGAAAACCCACGTCTTTCGAGCTCGGAGTAGACGATCGGGTTTGGGCCGGACCCGAACGCCACGCACGTATGGACGGATCATTAGCTCGAGATGTGTGATAAATCAGATAGGGTTGTACACCCATCCGTATATATATATATATATATATACTGTGACGGGATACGATTGGGCTAATAGTACCAAGGAATAGTAAAATGCGTACACGAGCCCGCCTCGATCCTCCCCCCGAAAAAAAAGTGTCGCGTGCCCTTTTGTGCACTACCCCTTTTTGCCCCACATTAAAATTTCTCCCTCTCTCTCTCTCTATGTATATATGTTTTTTTTATGTGTGTATATATGGGTATATGTTTTTGTATGTGTGTATATGTGTATTTATGTTTTTGTATGTGTGTATAAATATACTTTTTTTTCCCCTCAGTTTGACCTCGTGTAACGCGCGTGTTAATCGACAATGCGAGTCATAAATTATCGAAACCCTAATAGAGACGTGTGACGTCCGGGAAAAGGGATAGATAGGAAAAAAAAAGTGAAATAAAAAAAAAGCAGTATGATCGAAGGACGAGAGAAGAAGGAAAAAAAAAACATGTCACTGCGGAAAATTGCGATCATAATTCACGCTAACTATCCACCGCCAGTTGCACGTACGCCCTTATGCCCTTACTCTTTATTTTTTGATTTTTTTTTTTTT
>JAPYZJ010002689.1:0-19522 GCA_030522765.1 Ophioninae sp. B BG-2022a | reverse complement strand
GATTCGAATTCGATTCAATCAACAAATTCCAACTAGAAATCAGACCCCAATGTTTGTTTGGGTTTGTTCTCGGGTTTCTTCTACGTCTAATCGGATCCCTATCAGGAAGAAGTAACCAGAAGACTGGATTCCTAGTGAATTCCACGAGGAATCTTGGATTCTGTTCGATAACTGGGACATCTAGGATTCGAATTGGATTCAATCAACGAATTCCAACTACAAATCCCTATCAGACCCCAGTTAGCCGAAAATGACGAATTTTTGAAGGCAGTTTTCGATGCCTCGTTCCGGCCAATTCGTTCCGGCTTGGGTTTCGTCAAAACGTGGCAAGTACGTCGAAGGGACGGTGAGAGCTTGGGGCGTATTGCGCGAGCAGCGAGTGCATACACCCGTGTAGGCAGAATCTGTGTCCAAGAGCGGATATACGGTGGGTGGATCGGTAGAGCGACGGATAGAAGAGAGGCTGTTTCGAGGGCGTCGTCAGCTACCGTGACCGAATCTACCCGTGAACACCGACACCGAAGAGAGGTCACGCGGGGGTGTCCTCTCCTCGTCTCTTCACCGCCGGGTATGAAAAGTAGCCATTCTACGAGATTCAAATGGAGCCCCCCTGGGGGGGGGGGGGTGGAGAAAAAAAACAATAATTTAGCGATATGTGTTTGAACAAACCCAAACAAACAAACTCGAAATTTGTTTGGGTTTGTTCAAAAACATATCGCTAAATTATTGTTTTTTTTTTCTCCTCCTTCAATCTTGGCAACGAATATGTAAATATCCAATGAAAATTCGATGTTTCGATGAAAAGATCCCCTCGAACAATAACACTTTTCATTCATCATCCGGGAAATTAATTTTCTTCCAATTATTTTGCTAATTAATCTATCGAACAATGAGCCACGATATTTCATTCCTCGTATTCGATTCAATCATTGATCATCCATTGTTCACTTGGCTAATTGAAAACACCGTTATCCCAGTTCTGAAATCGAAGATACACGAATTTCATTGTTTTTTTTTTCTGAAACGTGAATCGGGACTAAAATGAGATTAGATCGAAGTAGAAAAATGAAGGAAATCCTAGCTTCATTGAAAACTCAACATTGAGATCTCAGCAATGGTGTTTTTTTTCAGATTCAGTTTTTAACCCAAACAAACCCAAACTTCTTCTTCCCCCCCCCCCCTCCTCTCCTCTTACGCTCGTGCGGATACCGCGGACCGAACATAAATCCGCGTGTATCCGGAGTTGATACCAAAGTACGGACTTGTTTTCCCTCCGGTGTATGTGTCTCCCTGTAACATAAACTCCTTGACTCTGTGTCGTATTCGCCGAGGGAGAGAAACGAAAGACGACGGATCGCCGGTCTCGAGCTCGAATTGCTTCGGTCTACCCCCCTCTCGTGTAGCACCTTCGCTTCCGATATATCTACTATCGTGACTTTTGCAAAAACTTCAAACGCCCCCCTCCCCCCCCCCCCAATCTCAGAAAATTAATTTTTGTCGAAATGTTGTATTTTTAAAAGTCTTTTTACTGTTTTCGAGTTTATTTTTTGGTTAGGATCAATTTTTTAGGTTTTTCGACTACGCAAACTAAAATATTGGCTTTGAATTCTACCAATTTTTCTTTTAATATCTATCATCAGAATTTTTATCTTTTTTCAAAAAAAAATGTGTAATATACAACTTTGAATGTCCCCCCCTTACAGAAAATCGATTTTTGTCGAAATTTTGCATTTTTAAAAGTCTTTTTACTGTTTTCGAGTTTGTGTTTTGGCTTGGATTAATTTTTGAGGTTTTTCGACTCCGCAAACAAAAATATTGGATTTGAATTCTAGTAATTTTTCTTTCAACATCAATCATCAGAATTTTCATTAAATATCTATTTAAAAAAATAATTCATCGTCATTTAAAAAACATACGAATTATGTTTAAAAAAAGGCTCATTAGTTTCAATTCTGTTTCACTGTGTTCCACTGTTTTGCCAAAGATTTAAAAAAATTCCTAAGTGTAAAGATTTATTTTTCAAAAATAAATGATTTCCCAAAAAAATTCCCAAATTTCCCAAACTTTCAAAAAAAAAAAAAAAAAGGAGAAAGATCGTTGGATGATCAGTTTCAAGGCGATTGATCGAAGCCTCTTCGTTGACGAAATCGAAGAAGCGAAGTGGATTGATAAACCGAATTTGGGTCGAAAATTGGAGTCTGTCGATCGAGAGAACGCGACTCCCGGGATCAGGCTTAACTTCTCCAGCGGTCTTGGAATTCAGAATGAGAAAAGTGTCTCGTTTAGTTTGGAATTGCAAGCGCCACGGTGGCACGTCAGGATTTCAGTCTTCAAGGTGTACGTATAAACGTACAAGCCAAGCGGATATGGTTCTATAGACGAGCGTGGAATAAACCGTCGCGTTACCTCAGTTGCCTTTGGGAACGGATTCCAAAGGATCTCCGGCGCGTGGTGAGCTGCTTTCTGCCGCTATAAATTCATAAACCCACAACTTTGAAACTCTCCCGTACCGCACTGGCTCTCCTCGAATCCTCGACCTCCCCCTACCCTCGACAAACTTCCAACGCTTCAAACCCCTTAAATCGGGCCACACCTTATATTCCCTACAATCGAAAACAATATATATATATATAAATATATATAGGGTGTCGATACCCCTTTCTGGAGCGAGCTATTATCATGATAAATTCACGATCAGTTTGATGGCCTTGAAAAGTTCTCGGCTAAACCTCGGAGGAATTCCAAAAGAGATTTCTTCGATGGGTCTGAAGTTTGGATCTTTTGAACACAACGAAATATTCATTACATTTTCGTTTCATCATCTTTTTATTGTGCGCAATTGTATTTTGTAATGACAAGGAAGTAATTAAAAAAAATAATCAAAAATCTGTGAGGATAATAATTATTATTACTATTATCATTATTGATTTTTTACTTAACTTTTCAATTACTTGCGTTTTAAACAATATAGTGAAAATCTATAATAATAATTATTATTTGACGACATAATTTTAAATATTAATAATAATAATTGTTATTATTACAGATTTTGACTCAATTTTTTAACTACTTGCTAATTTAATTTAAACATAAATTTTATATTCAAAATCCTTGGCTAAAAATTAATTAATGATCTACAATTATTATTATTATTATTATTATTATTATTATTATTATTATTATTATTATTACTATCAGTTTTGACTACATTTTTAAATAAATTAAACATTTGATAAACATCGATTTTTATTTGACCAATTTTGTCATCTTATTGATTTAATTTTGTAATAATCATCATGGTTATTATTATTATTGTTATTACGACAATAAATTGAATATACGATTGTCACGTAATCGTCGGTTTTTCACGGTGAGGAGTTTGCCCGGGCGATAAGGCAGCGGAGGGAAGGAGAATCGTCGAGTCGCGCCGAGAGGAAGAGTGGCTCGCGCGTACCAGTCGTGAGGGAAACGTGAGCTGAGAGCTCGATCGTCTCCTCTTAATCCGAAGATTACGTGTGGCCACGTCGAAGCCGATTAAAAGATTATGCCGCTTGTAATTATCGGCTATCGGTCACGTATACGCGGGGAACGTCTCGGACGTCGACTCGCACGCGACCGTCGCGCGCCACTCTTCCACCCTTTATTCCTTCGTCGTGATTCATCCTCCGATCTCTTTTCCTTTTCTTTCTTTCTTTTTTTTCTTTTTATCGCTCGTCTGACGAATTTCGACGATTCCTGTACTTGAATCGTTCGGGGATTATCGGATTCCCATATTTGTTGTCACTTCCTGATGGGGATCCAGTCGCTTATTGGATTCTGGACGTAATTTGATAGTTTATTAGTATTTTTGGATCTCATTCGAATCATGAATCCGAGAGGAATTCAATTCGAATTCTGAATCCGAGACGAATCGTAGTCGAATCATAAATCCGCGTCGAATCCAATTTGAATCCTAAATTCGAATCGAATTCGATACGAATCAAATTCAATTCGTATTTTAAATTTCAATCGAATATAATTCGAATCCTTAATGAAAATGGAATTTAATTCGAATTCCAAAATTGCCATAAGATCTAATTCAAATCAAATTCGAATAAAATACAAAGATATTCGAATAAAAACATCTTATTCAAATCATAAATTCGAATAAAATTGAATTTCCCATAAATTCGAAATCCAATTAGAATCCTAAATTCCAACGGAATCCAATTCAAACTCCAAACGCTAATCAAAATTCAAATTCAATTCAATACAAATTCTAAATCCAAATCGAATTTAATTCGAATCCAAAAATAACTTTTAGAAACATAATTTTACAATTCCAGTATGAACACTCCACGTGCTACCTCATCAACTCTCTGCGTAACAACGTAAAATCTCCCTGCTCTTTACCAATTTTACGATTTTACTAATTTTCACAACGGCAGCACAAAAATCATTACCAACTTCGATCCAAGTCGATCGTGGGTTTCCCATTCGTCGGGATGACATTCAGTATCTCGAAGCTAAGAGTCTCCAGGGAACTTGAAATAGAAAGAGAGAGACAGACCCAGACAGAGAGAGAGAGAGAGAGAGAGAGAAATAGAAAGAGAGAGAGAGAGAGAGAGACAACTCGTCTTTGTAACGAGCACGAGAGAATCCGTAATTTGCAAAGGAGCACGAAATAGCGGAGAAGGTGGAGAAGCAGGAGGAAAGACGACGACGCGTCTGTGACAGGATGGAAATTACTACTTGACGATACTGCTCGGTGGTGCACATGCTGGAGAGGATACACCTCTCCCTTAACCCCCCACCCCATCTCCCCCTCCTTTCCTCGTCTCTTTCTCTAACTCTCCCTTCCCCCTCGCCTCTCCCTCTTTCCTCTGTTTTCGCTTTGTACCGTATCTTGAACGAGTCAGTCTCTATCTCTCTCTCTCTTTCTCTCCTCGGGGAGAGACCGGGACGAGACACTCGTGTTCCGGATGTTTTCAACCTGAATCCAGGCCTTCACCGTTCCCGGTACCGTTTCCTCGTGGTTTATCTCATTGCACAATTCCCACAGTTAGCGAGGCCCGCATTCTTCCATCCTTTATTCGCTTAATCTCGTCCCTCCGATGTTTGCCCCCCCCCCCTTCTCCTTCGCTCCTGCGCAGCTCAGCAAAGTCAAAAGTGAGAAGCGAAGGGACCTAGAGAACTTTATGGTGATCGGTGGAAAAAAATCTTTCCCTGGGTTAAAAACGATCGCTAAAAGGAAATTTGAAAAAAGTGAAAAAAAAAGGGAAAAAAATAATTAAATGGATGTTAAATAGGAGAAAGAAAAAAATAAGATAAAAATGAGGAGAAGAGAAAAAAGGAGGAAGATGGTGGAAGCGACGGCCGGTTTTTCGCGCTACGTTGGATCCGAACGCGGGTTGACGTGGTCGCGGCTACCGGATTTCATCCCTGGCTAAACAGCACCTCGTGCGAGAGTTTCTTCGGATAGTGGTGGGTTCCCTTTCTTGGTAATCGTTACAGTGATCGTCCGTCCGAAAATCATCGAAATAACGGGGGCCCCTGAACACCTCTTTTTTTCTTGCCGGTTCCAACGAGGGGAACGCACGATCGGCCGGTTCGTAATTCATGAGTAATCGGTAGTGACCAATGCGGCTGTCATTGGTGGCCAATCACTGGTGTCATTCGACCTTCACGACCCGCTGGATCTTTTTCCTCTTCTTTGTCTTCTTATTCTTCTTCTTCTTCTTCTTCGTCTTCTTCGTCTTCTTCTTCCTCTTCTTCTTCTTGGTCTGCCGGAGAAAACGTTTGATCTGACCCGAGATAGTCCCCGGACCAGGCTCAACTCACCCGGAATATCCTCCCGTGCAACAGACGAGAAGGACCACGGAAAAAGGAAGGTCCAAACTCGCCCAGGAATTCTCGAGGATTCGGCCCTTGCGAGATTCCGGAAAATAAATAAACTAACCTTAAACTGGAATTTGACGAAATATCACGAACGAAAACGAAAGCAGGTTTTCAAGTTTGAAGGTCTAGTTGATGATAATTGTCAGTTTTCTCGAAACAAGTCTCTTTTGAAAATAAATAAACCAACCAAAAAATGTAACTTGACAAAATATCAAGAACGAAAAACGAAAGCTGATTTTCAAGTTCGAAAGTCATGGTTGCTAATAATTGTCAGTTTTATGAAAATTAATCTCTCTTGAAAACGAATAAACTAACCTCTTTTGGAAATAAATAAACTAACGAATAAACTAACCTCTTTTGGAAATAAATAAACTAACGAATAAACTAACCTCTTTTGGAAATAAATAACTAACTAAAAACGTACTTGGACGAAATTGAGTAGAGAAAAACAGAATCTGGGTTCGAGATAGTGGGTGTTGGTTGATGATAATTGTCAGTCAACGGAAACCCGATTGATACGTCGTCTGGTATCGCTGCATCTCCACCTGGCCGAACCCTCCATCCGATTGCTTATTTCCTTACAGATATCTCAATAAATCTACGGAAAAAAAGCCTGTCGAGTTTCGAGATGAGGCGATAAAAAAAATCCCAGTCACGCCTACCGTGTCAAGAGAAATAGAGACAGAGATAGAAAGAGAGGAAGAGAGAGAGAGAGAGAAAGAGAGAGAGAAAATCAAAAAAGAGAATAAGGGACATCGACTGGTCGTGCGAGGAAGAATCAAGAATGATTCGTTGGTCTCGTGCCGTCGAAATGTCTCTGTAGCCAACGTCATAAATATAAGAGCGAACAATGCAGAAATTCTTTCGCATAGAAAGGAGGCCCACCACTGTGACGCGCTTCTCCCGCAATGAACCGTGGCATAGCGCCACCTATAGTCGCGACCATTGTCGCGACAAAAATGTCGAGGGACATTGACGAGGCTGAGAAAAAAATGGACTGGCAAAGGAGGAAGAAGAGAAGAAAAAGGAAAATAAAAAAAAAAAGAAACGATGAAAGAGCAAACAGAGCTACTACTTTCATTCACGACTGTGGTGGCATCCCTAGGTCAGGGGTGTTGATTTACCCCGGTGTAGGATCATTACCCGACACTTGTCACGATCCTTGTTCTACTCCCGGATTTGGATTGAATCGACCATCGGACAAAAAGTTTATTCGAAATGAGAAAATCATGAATTTGCAAGTCTCAATCATGTCGTACTCATTGGAAATTAAATTAGCACTGAAAAATGTTTATTTTTCACGTTGAGTAATATTTGGAGTCAAATAGGACGATATTCAGATGTGATTGACTGAGATTTCTTAATTTATAATATAATTATAAAAAATAGGATTATCGAAGTAAAAAAACATTTTTTAATATCCATTCAGTGATATCCCAAGCTCTCCTAATGTTCCTCGTACTTTTCTCAATCGCGAGAAACTCCGGTTCATCAAGAAAGGATCCTCACGACTAATGCAATACGGTAGTCCGAGCTAGTTTGATTTCCATCGTAGATATCCCCCCTTGAAATACTAGAAGTCCCCCCAGGATGGGTCCTGATCCGAAATCCGTCAAAGCTTGATTTCCATACAGGAAGTTCTGTAACGAGAAACCAGTGGCCTTCGTTCTGCCCGTATATCGATCGGCGTGCACTCCGTGTGCGCCAGTAGCATTGAAAGCGGTGGAATTTCGTAGCCCCCAACCCCCACCCTTGGGCGTCCAGGTTTTGGTCGGGGGTTGGGGAGGCTTATTATCCCTCGTGTACGATTACCAGGGTACTCCAAGCTCAGGTACTGGTTCGAAATGGGTACGTACATGTCCGGAAGGTTTGATACGTTTGGAGGGGCTGAAGTGGGTAATCGTTCTGATACGGAGGGAACACGGGTACCTTCCCCCACGGTTCGCGACGATTATCGTGAACCCCGAATCTTGCGTCTGGATATACGGTCGCGGAACAGATTTTTGCCTCTGGTAGATTCTACCAGCTAGGGCTATTAAAACCTCCACGCTGGAGCCCTCGATCATCATGATTCTGCGCTGTCGAACATCCCCACCACGTCCCAGCGGTTCTCAACTCATCTTATTTCAACGCATTTTTGCGACTAAATATACGGTCACGGAACAGATTTTAACCGGTTAAATATTCTACCAGCTTGAGCTATTAAAACCTCCACGCTGGAGCCCTCCATCGTCATGATTCTGCGCGGTCGAGCATCCCCACCACGTCCCAGTGGTTCTCAACTCATCTTATTTCACGTCCCGGAACAGATTTTAACCTGTGATAGAATCTACCAGCTTGGCCTATTAAAATCTCCACGCTGGAGCCTTCCATCGTCATGATTCTGCGCTGTCGAGCATCCCCACCACGTCTCAGTGGTTCTCAACTCGTCTTTTTTCAACAATCGTGACGTAAAGCGACTCCAGCTTCTTCGATCCTGTACAAAGCGAACAAAGGACTTCGCCAAAAGACTTTCTCGCGTTCTTGATCTTTTTTGTGGACCCAGGTGGATACGGTTGGTCCCCATCATGAGAACCCCTGCTCGAAGAAACGCATAATCCCAGGAGCTCCTTTGCGACTACGGGGTGGATCAGGGTGCGGCTGGGAGCAACAGCGAGACTCCAGTGACTGACGAAGTATATAGGGCTCTCTTCTCTTGGTTCCTAGCTCGCATGGGTACCCCAGGTGCACGCGCGAGAAAAACAGAACTACCTGGAGCCCGTACTCGTGCATCAACACTGTCATACACGCACAAACGCACAGGGGTGGCAACGGAAGAAGACTCTCTCTCTCTCTCTCCCTCTCTCTTTCGCTTTATCTACCGATGCTGCCCTGGCCTCTTTGTCCTCCTCGATGACGAAGGGCTCTCCAGAGGGGTACGATAGAGCACACGCGGAACAACTATTTTCTATATCGTCGTTTTTTTCTTTCGTTTGTCACATGATTTATGGGAAACAAAACGGTTTGATAGTGTCCTCCTAGTTTTTTTTTCGGATTCCATCATCGGATTCATTTTCCAGCCTTGTAATTCCTGGTTTTTCGGGGTTAAATGGTTTTTATGGGTAATTCAGGGAAGCTTTTTATGGTGAATCGAGAATCAGATAATCCACGATTAAACCCAAACAAAATCGGCCTTCGATTAAAATTTCCCGTTTTGAAAAAAAAAACGGAAAATCGTTTCTTTGAATTACTAGAAGTAAAAACGAATCAATCGGTGTTTCCTAATTTTTGCGATTCTAGAAAAGGTTCTATAAAAGGCTCGACATTTTTTATCCTGTTTTGAACGATTTCAAGAATTGCTTTTCAATGGACAATTTTTCACTGTTTATGAAAAACGTAAAAATTTTGGGTTTTTTTTTCTGGGAATTTAATATTTTACTGAGCAGGAGAGGAAAGAAACGATTTCTTCCTGGGTCTTCGTACGATTTTATTTTTTGTGTTTCTTGCAGTTTCTATCTCTCTCTCTCTACCTCGCTCTTTTTCTCTCTCTCTATTTTCGATGTATACCTGAGATCTCTCGAAAGGTTCCTACGAGAGACAGCCCGGCTGGCCTGAATCGACGAGAGGATCTCTTTTCTCGGTAAACTCGCGGGCGCCCAACTGTCTACCGATCTCAACCGAGAAGAAGAAAAAAAGAAGAGCGGTCTCGAGGAAGGGAGAGAAATAATTTTTCACGTGCGTTGGCGGCTATTCTTGTACAAAGCCATGAGTGCGTGTGCGCTTTACGTCCACGAAGAAAATCGTGTTTCACATCGAATTCAAACTCCCCGACACATCGAGCCCTGCCGCGTTCAAGCCACATTTTTTTACTCGTCGAAATGCTTTTATTTCAGAGCCGTTCGAGTCTTCATCCTTCGAATGCAAAAAAATCATTTTTCTTTCTTTTTTTCAATTCTCAAATTTTCTGGACGGTTTCGACCTGTGAAAATTGAGCAAACGTTTTTTTCGGTTTCGTCGATGGGCGTCGTGGATTTTCAAAATATGATTTTTTACTTCAGTGGATACGAAATGTTTTTTCAATTTATTCGATTTTTTCGATTTATTAATATTCATGCTTGAACCTTGCTTTTTAAAAACTTGATTTATTTCATTTTCTACTGTATTTTTGAATCTGTTCCATTTTTTAGGATCTGTTTTATTTCATTTTTTGTGTGTTTTTTTATTTTCATGCTTTCTATTTATTTTCGTAAAAAATTAAATTTATACAAATTAATATGAAATTCGCTATAATTTGTATTCTTCTTTCTATTTTTATTTTATTCTTGCTTTTTACCTCTGTCAATAAATCTTAATAAGTTTCATTATTTATCAACTTTATTCTTCAAATTGTTCAACAAAAAGGATACGAGAAAAATGTCTTTTTTTAATATACTTAAATAAAAATGGATCGTAAATTTTTTTTAATTACGGTTTAGCAAACATTTTGTTTTTTTTTTAAATTGAAATTAAACAAATTTTTTAAATAGAAACTTCATCGCGATTCATGACGTGGGCAAAACATTTTTTTTTTCTACCGGGTGTGACGAGGATTGTTGACTTTAGAAAATACGAAGCCGGGAAGTTGGAGGCGCGCGCCAGTCGCGTACGTGAGGACCTATGGCTGGAAACCAATAACAGGAGTGTGTGGGTAAAGCAATTCGCTATTTGCCACCGGTGTTACGAAATTACACACCGGCGATACTTCGGAGCCGAGTAAGGTCTGGGAATTTTTCGGTGTTGTTTTCCCTGTTAATATTTGAACGGGGAAACCGCAAGCGCGAGTTACATCGAACGCCCGCACGGCGTATATATTTCGGAGCGATATATCTGTATGTGGATAGAATGATTTACTCGAGCCTCGGTGCGTGACCGCGCGACCCTCCTCACGCTCTTAGTACAAATAAGTGATAATTTTCTTTTTTTTTTCCACCAAAATCACTTCTCTTCATTAATCGCTGAGATTATAAAATTTTATTTTATTTATAACATTGTGCTTTAACGTCATATCGAAAACGAGCAAACCATTTGTCTAGTTAAAAAAAACAACTGACCGAAGAAAACGAAAATTAATACTTTTCAATCAACTTTATTTAAATTTACAAAATAAATTTAAAAAATGTTAATGAAAGGAAATTTTGAAAATATGTCGACATAAATTTTCCTTTTTGAAGCGGTTTTTATCCTTCACAAAGTATTATGTTTATTTATTGAAAGCATAAATTGCCTTAAAAATAATGTTTTTTAATTTGTATTATTTAAAAAAAATTCTTTGTTGCTTTTTTCATTAAAAAAATTATTTTTCAAACGTTTTTTTGTTATTTTCAAAGTATAAATGTTATTTTTCAAAAAGAACTCCATATAAAGAAATTAGAGCATAAAATCCCTATAAGAGGTACAAAAAGACCCTATAAAGTCCCTATAGAGATAATAAATGATATTTGTGTATAGAGAGAAAGTACGATCTAGGGAGTTTCCAAAAAACTGTTTCGGGGTCTCGTTTGGACTGAAAAGTGCATGAACTCTAGAACCGGAAGCTCTTCGCGAAGCTGTCGAGTCTCGCGGCCGGTTTGCGTTCCCACACCGTGGGAAGTTGATTGCTCCCTCGCACCATGAGTTCGCCCGAGGAACCAAAAGTTCCAGGCGTATAGACGCGTCCAAACGTGTGCGTGTATCCCGCGGGAAGCTATTCTCGGAAAAAGGATTCATCCCCCACCCTCCGGATTTCTATGGTGATCCGAATTTTCCATTGCCGAAATTCCTATGCTCGTTCACATTCTCACTCTCTTTCTACCTGGTGTCCAACCGAACTCGCGAAAACACAACAAAAAAATCGTTTTTCCGGAAAACCGGAGAGAGTTTTTCCGAATCGGAAAATAGTATCTTTTCAACCCAAACAAACATGAGTAAATTAAAAAAACGTAGGCATAAATTACCACGATTAATCTAAATCATTTTTATTTCATAACAATCATTATAAATATCAATTATAATAAATCGACACTTAGAAATTTTCATTTTACAATTTAAATAATATTTGAGTCGAAATAAATAATTTAAATAATATTTCAGTTAGTGACATTTGCTACATTATTCACGTATCATTATTTTATTGACTATAATGATTTTTCGAGGTTTCAATAATTTTTGTGATTTTTTAAATATTTACTCAAAATTACTTTAATATTCGATGGTCAACATTGAGATGTAACTGGATGAATATCAAATAATAATAACTTAATAATAATAAAAAAATATTCTAATAACTGAATAATAATTCAAATTAAATATCAAAAGAAATATAAACAAACAAATGAAAAAACCACTTATGTATTATTCCCCCATTATTCTATAAAAAACCATAATTCTCAAAATTTTCAAGAATTTTGGCGATTTATTAAAATATCCATCCATTAATACTTTATTGTAGTATTCGAAAGAGAAAAAAAAATTGAAGGATGACAAAGTTCGGAGTGTCTCGGCCCGGACGTCACGATGAGAAATCGTGAAATTATGATAATTCGTGTTTGTCGATGGAAGGGAAACCGGCAGAGGTATTGAATCGGTTGGACGAGAAAGAGGAAAATTTGGTGGATTTTTTTTTTTCGAGTGTGGCAAATAGACAAACAAGTAGGTGGCAAACGACGAATGCACCGAGTCTCATTGTGCGAAAGTGCCTACGGATGTGACAGGTCGGGGGATGCGAGAGTCTCGTGGTTAAAACGACGAGAAATTTCGTCAGTGGCCAGCCGGTGATGCTGCGAAAGCGAAAGCGGGAGAGGTGACCGGCCCGTACAAAAAGGACGAAAGGGAGGACCGGGACTCTCAAAATATTACTAATTTATGATAATTTCACGTTCTGGAAGGTGCACGCACCGGACTGTCGCGCCGTTCGCCACGAAGGACGCCTCGTCTTCCTTTTATGCCTCATTTTTTATCCCGAAGAGAATTCTCCCCCCCTCCCCCTCCCCTCTTTTTTTTTGTCAGTTCCTAATGGGACATAAATATTTATCGGTCAGATTCGTTAAAAGCCCAACTCCACGAATTGAAAATGCAACAATTAAAATACCTATCAATTCTTAACCGTACAACGAAAATTTGTTCACGGAGTCCGCAAATATCTTTCGGGGGGTGGAATTCACTTTGGAATTCGAAGTGGTATTTTTCGATATTTTTCGTTGGATGGTAATCGAAAAAAAGGAATGTTTAGAGTTTCTGAATTTTTTTTTTTTTTATTTTATAAGGATTCTATCATTGTAGATTTTTTGGAAGATTTTTTTATCACTTTCTTTTCATCGATTTCAATTTATTATTTATTGAAATGTAAGAATTTAAAGGCTTATTTATTTTTTTCAAAGATTTTATAATAAACGGATTTGGATTTTATAATAATTGGATTCCAAACAAAAATTGGATTTCAATCAGGACTTGGATTCCAACCAAAAATTAGATTCCAATCAAGACTTGGATTCCAATTAAGAATTCGATTTCAATCAAGGCTTGAATTCCACAAAAAATTGGATTCCAATCAAGATTTGGATTTCAACCAAGATTTTAATTCCGATAAACAATTGGATTCAAACCAGGAAGAAAAACCAAAAATAGCTAAAACGTATAAACAACGAATTGATCAATGTCACCAATTGCCAACTGGTTGAAACACCGAGTATACTACATCCTTCGAAAGTTGACGGTCGAGATTCTCCGTATAGCGAAAAGTGGTCTAAGACTAACGGCCGTTGAGCAACCTGTCCCGAAGGGGTTGTACCCTGGATCTCGATTAAATAGAATTTTACACCTCGCCCGACGAGTCTGTCGTGGTTCGTCGCGTATCGTCTACGAGCCACACGAGTCTATAGAATTTATAGTATGCAAGCCCAAACCGAGAGTACAAAAGTGCCTGAGCAAAAGTGCCCCCGGTGCTGTTGAGTATTTATAAACAAATCGGACAATCGTCAATCATCATTCAAAATCGCGTCACACTTTGCGTCCTGGGGAAGAGCACCTCGATCCGTCACAAAGGAATCGTTTCGAATAAAACGTCAAAGAGAGAAAGAGAGAGAGAGAGAGAGAGAGAGAAAGAAAGAAAAAAAAAAGAAATAAAAAATCGAGGGTAGAGTGTCACCAGTGTTGCACGCGTGAAACACAAAAAGTATCGTTGCAGAGAATCTCGGGGTGTTTTTGGTTTCTCACCCCTCCCCCTGCCGCTCATTCAAGAAGCCGAAAAAAAAACAAAAAAAAAAAAAAAACGAAACATTATCGACATTTGAATAAATTCACCTGACTGGACGAGAGAGAGAGTCTAGCTTATTCGGAGGATCAATGGCAAAAGAATGAAAGTTCGCGGATGAAAGGGTGGCCCCCGTGAGCGAGCCCAGAGATAAAGCCCTCCTGCAACAAACGCTCTCGAGGGATGATGAAAAAAAAAAAGAAAAACACGACGAACAAAAAAAACGTAAATGGAGAAAAAAAAAAGAAAAACAGCGAAGGGGAATCACCGAAAGGCCCCACCAAGCTCAAAGCCCCAATAGCACCCGGTAATGTCTATAATAATAATAATAATAAAGTTCAGTGTTTGGCATTATTCGGCATTATCCGCGATAAAAGGAGGTTTTGTGTGTGTTCATCGAATTAACGTATACCCGTGTTGGCATCCGTGGTGTGAATAAGTGGACTGTATACGACCCGGAAATTGAGAGCAGGAGGCATGTTACTCCATTTGTGCGAGGAATTAGATCGTATACACACAAATAAATATCGAAGAGATACATTCCTATTAATTTACCGAGACCTGGAAATCGGAATGGTTTATTCGAGAATCGAAAATAACTTTGGGGATCGAGAACATTTTCCAAAATTTACCACTCAGGGGTATGTCAAATATGGAAGATTACGGATTCTAGAGACCACTTTCGTTGTCTGTGTCCGAGGCGTGAAAATAGTCGTTTTGTAAAGTGGAAGATTTTTAAAAATGATTTATTAATCAGTGATCATTCGGTGATTATTGATGATTCTGAATTTATATCAACGTTTTAAATAAGTATAAAAAATGGATTTTTTTTCATTTGAGCAAAAAAATTGGGAAGATTTTTTTGTTTGGTAAAAAAAATTGGAAAGTTTTTTTTGTTTATGTAAAAAAAATTGGAAAGTTTTTTTTGTTTATGTAAAAAAAATTGGAAAGTTTTTTTTGTGTGTGTAAAAAAAATTGGTAAGTTTTTTGTGTTTGGGGAAAAAAATGAATTTTTTTATTTGTGCAAAAGAATTTAAAAAAACAGAACAAGAAGTCCAACACAATTTGTACAAACAAAGGATCGATCTTTTAATTCCCATTAAAAAAAAAGTTTATTCCCTCAAAATTTAATTTGAAAAAACCAGCTATCTCTCTTTGTTCCTCACGTGTCACGTGTGATACCTCATCAGCATCGCCTCACCGATTCCTCGGCACTCCTCATTACCAGCTACTATTTTCCTTCACCATTTTATCATTTTTCCAAAACTGCCCCTTCGATTTTTTTCCATTTTGATCACGTGTCAACGAAAAAGGTTATCCTCGAGGTTTCGGTACAAAAGATTCGATCCAATGGGATCGAAGGTGGCCCTTTTGATTCTCGTTGTAAAATCCACCACCGGAAACCAACCCCGAAGAACAAGAAGAAGAATAAGAAAAAAGAGGTTACGAGGGGGGGGTGGGAGGATAGATTGTGACGCGGAGAGTAAAATCATTCGGGGTGTTCCACCCTGAAGCCCAAGAGGGTGCTTCAAGGTTCTTCTCTCGCTCGGTAGGTATTTTTCCCCTCGCCCTCCCCCCAATTCCCTCCCCTAACCTCTCGGCCCTTCTACCCTTCTCGGCTGGTATGGCTAGACTCTCACTCGTGTCCTCGAGTCTTTATAGATTTATTTCGATAGCGCTAGTCCTCAGGTTCTCTCAGGAGGTGGAGGGGAGCGGGGGGGGTAAAATTCCCCCCTTTTCTCTTCTTCATCGATTGCATCCGTGATACACGACCAGAGAACGGAAGCACTCGAAAGAGACGCGGGACATGTTCGAAGAGCAAAAAAAAAATGTAATAATCCGTGAGTACGATTTATTGGACAGGTTGGAACCTCCCTGCCTTTTTTTTACCCCTGGCGAACTAACTTCCAAATCGCAGGAAAATCGATAAAAAATAGTGTTTTTCAAACATTTGGAGTGAACGTTGAGGAAAATGGGAATTCTTTGTTTTCGTCGACTGAATTTGGTCTTGAGAACGTCGTGGGTAAACTCGATCCTGGTATTTGAAAAATTTGAAAAATTGTGAATTAGTTTTTTTACTCTGTTATTGTTATTTTTAAAAGTGTTATTTTTTTGAATGACTATTTTTTAACTTTTTTGGAATTTGTATATCGATATAGGTTTTAAGGTTGTTAAAAAAAATAGTTATTTTGTGAATCCAAAACGAAACCAAACAAAGTTTTGTGATTTATTCAGTTTTTCGGAATTTTGAGGCTTCGATTGACAAGGAAGTTTTGAACATTATTTTTCTTTTTTTTTTTTTGTCATTTCGAGAATGGCTTTGTAGACTGAGGCTTGAAACCTTAGCCCTAAGCCTAAAGGCAAAAGACAAGACCTTTCTGCCAAGTCCCCGAAATATAATTTTAGATAATTGTGAAAGTAAGAATTTGAAACATATATATATATCGATACCTGCTTAGTATATTACATTTATATTTATATATAATTTATATAAATATATACCATTTAAAAAAAATGAATGAACAAAAAATTAACAACACAGAATATGAAATATAAAATATAATCATGACATAAATAAATACCTGATATAAAAAAACAAACAAAAAAAATTCGAACCCCCAAAAAATTAGTATATATTTATACATATACATATTAAAAAAAAATCGTTTTTTCAAGAATCCAAATTAAACAAAATCAGTGAAGCTTCTCGATTCGACGAGCCCTTAATTTTCCGTGCGTGCCCCCGTTAAAATTTTTTGGGACGAACGGTAAAACGGGTAAAAGTGTTTCGTCGCTTGTGCGGCCGTTCAAATCGTCGGGAGCGTCACTTTTGCGTCGAGGGTAATACGAGGGAAGATTGGGAGGGGGAAATAAATTGAAGTGGAGTAGGAGAGGTGAAGGGGGGTAACCGCGCTCCCCGTTGCTCCGGAACGAGAACGCACGTGTGTGTGGGGTAGTCCGTGTGAACTTGTGTACGTACCTAGTGGGCTCGTAACTGAAATCTCAGCATCCACCCCCCTCTGGAGCGAAAGACTCATCGGGGCAACCCCTCGGTGAGGCCTCTCCTCTTTTCATCCCCCTGTAGCTGTGACAGAGAAAACGAGAAGTAGCGGGGGGAGAGTTACGAGCCCGAAGGTTGCAGCTGCGTGCCCTCGGCCAGGTGTGCATTTCGTCGTCTCTCTCGCTCACTATTTTTTTTCTCCTCTCTTTTTCTCTCTCTCTCTGGCAGCTTTGTCGTTTTTCGGCAACGTTGCCTACAAGGGTGGCTTCTATCCACTCGCCTATATATATTTCTCCACGCCGAAATTCCCGCAGAGAAATAGGTCCTCGTTTCGGAACCTCCATCCTCTAGGATTCACGCTGCGATATTACGCTCAAGGTTCTCAAATTGTCATCCGGCCAATTACGATCGTTGAAAACTATGGGGTCATCAATATCTTTTTTTTTTTCTTCAATTTTTTATTTCTTTCTGATAGGAGCGTCATTTTTATACGGTTTTCGTCGTGGGACACCCTGTATACTGGGAATGCAGTTTCAGTTTTTTGGGGATTTAGTTTTTTTTTTGGGGGGATTTTGTGCGGTTTCGAAATTGTGGTTTTTTATTTTTCAGCTGCTTGAATAGGTCTATGATTTGTGAAGTCAGGAAAATTAGGTGGATTTGCATTGAGATCGTTAATTCAGTTTTTTAATTTTTTTTTAAAGAGTAGTTATAGAGCCTCGTTTTTGGGAACTTTTTTTTTATTTAAGTAGGCTTAATTAGTAGGTTCATCGTTACTATTCATCAATTCGATTTTGATTTCGATTCTACTGAAAGAATTTTTTTGAAGGACTTTTCTTTTTGAAGGACTTTTTTTCGTTCGTAAATTTTTTGAAAACATTTTTCATTGCTTGAATTAAAAAAAAAAATTAATTGGAAAAGATTGCTCCGAGATATTAATTTTAAGTACATTTTTCAAGAAGATCCATTAAATTACGATATTCGAAGGTTTATAAAAATGAGTATGATCCCAATGACGATCATTGAACCGATTTTTATTGGGCGTGAAGAAAAAGAAAAAGCAGTCTCATGTTTTTTTTTTCGTGGACATTTTGTTTTCGTCCGGAAAGTCTCGTCGGACATTTTCCGTTTCCGGTTGGTCTTTGTGCTTGAGATTTACCGCTGGTGACCCGTTTGGAAAGAGGGAAAACGCGTAGGTCATAGGGTACCGCGAAATAGTATGTGTGCCAGTGGGAGGAGGGAATCAGAAACGCAGAAGAGTAGAAATTGCGGAAGTGAGCATAGAAACGACGATATCTCGATAAGCGTCGAGAGTGACGTCGTTATAGCCTTCCATTTCCACTTCCAGCGTCGTACTTCCGGTTCGTCCGATTTCTCACTCGTTCGTATACGTATTTGTTTTTTCACAGCGTTTCGACCGTGCCTAAACACACCCGCGAGCCAAGCCTTCAAACTTTATTTATTTCCTTTTTTTCCAATTTTTATTTTTATTTTTTTTCATCACCGTCACGCCATTCCGCTCCGGCTAATTATCACGTCTCATTGCAACGATTCGTTCAAAAAAAAGTCCCCAGTTTTTTATGGGTTTTCGATATCCGGAGAAAAAAAAACCATTATCAGTCGTCAATGAAAATTGATCTCGCAAAACGTGTTTTTTTTTTTTTGGTAATTTCGTAAAAATGTTTTTGAATGATTGAATTTTTAGCAACGATGTTGGGAAGAATTACTTCTTACTAATTATTAATTATATTGTTTTTGGTAACGATGTTTTAAAAAAATGATAAATAACCAATTAATATTCATATCGCAAGCTGCATAATCTTTTTTTCCACTTTGTCGATCTGAAATAAAAGATATATAAAATAATCAATACGAATAATCCAACTTTTCGTAACGACTAAAAAAAATCAATCCTCAATTAAAATTGATTTCACAACTCCTATTCTTCTATTTTTGTGATTCCATCGATACCAAAAATGAAATTCTAAAATCATCGATTAAAATTCATTTTCCAAATCGCATTCTCCTATTTTATAATCCCACCAAAATCAAAAAATAAATTAAAAAATCATCGATTAAAATTCCTTTGCCAAATCCTATACTTCTATTTTTATAATTCCATCGATATAAAAAAAAAATATGATAAAATCGTCGATTAAAATTCATTTCACACTCGTACTTTTATTTTTATTTTTATATACATACATTTTTGTTTTTTTTCGTCATTTCATGGAAACGATTTGGTACGAGTAATTGAATTTTTGGTGACGATATTTACGGATGAACGAGCAGCGTTTATCTCGCACATATATTACCGCTTTATACCTGAAGGGCCGCGGCGACGAGGAGGGTCGGGGGAGGGGGGGGGGGGGGGGGGGGAAGGGGGGGTGTCTCGCTGAGGG
>JAPYZJ010002688.1:0-19528 GCA_030522765.1 Ophioninae sp. B BG-2022a | reverse complement strand
ATTTTAAACAATAGAAATATAAATCTGATCCTACTTACTCGTTATCGCCGCAAAACTCGAACTTTACAATCCTCGATCTGACAGTTTTAACGTACCTACCCTCCAATATTAGTGATTGATTATTAGCGTTGCATGTATTCTTACCAACAACGGTCAAATAATTATGTTTGTTATGAAAAATCAACAGCTACCTTAATTTTTAGTGCTGTACCTGATGAGGTACAGTAGCGCCAAATGGGTTAATATACGTTATATTTCCCATGATATTTTTATTCGGAAAGGTTCAAACTAATAGCCTGAATTTTTATGTGTCGTTTGGAACGATACTGGCAACGTGGCAAATGTTTAATTATTGCCGGGGTCATTTCGATCCGTGTGTGATCAGTTATTTTTAGATACTTTGACCACGGAGGGATATTTCGATCGACAATTCATCCCAATAAATTCCGGAAGCAACAAGCTAAATGCAACGGCAATAGAGGTTGTATAAAATTACGTGCTGAAAGTACCGAGAAAGGCGGATGCCATAACCATGCCATAACCATATAACCAGCCAGGTTATGGGAACCATAACCTGCGAAAGATATTCAGTCTGTAAATATCGTCGAGGAATAGGTATAAGTCAAGTTCGTATACCATTTTGTTTCCAGCCTTTCACTTTTTTCTGTCAAGTGTAAAATGAAATTCGTTAAGTTAAGATGTACGGGGACATTCTTATGATTTCTTACACGGCATTTCGGGTGACGTAATAAAAAATGTCTAGATGTTTTGCGCGGCGTCACCCGGTGCATTCTTTTCTCGTTCTTCTTTAAGTAAGACAGATTACGACTGGCGTCGGGTCTGCCAAGAGAGAAAGATGGAAAGAGCAACCGAGAGAGAAACGAAGAGATGCAAAAGATATCGTACTTTACATACCGGTTGTTATAAAATCCTTTTGTTTTTCTTTTGCGGTCACGGAATTGTGAAATCACTCTATACACGTGTATCTACGCATATTTATAACAATCACTTTGTAAGAGATAATATATCGTGTTCCTGGATGGATTCTACATGGTAATTACCACATATGATATGAACCTATTCTTCTAAGAGGAACAATGTTTTTCTAAATAAAAGAACTACCAAGTGCAGTAAAAAGAAATCCATCATTTTCTGGAGCCAAACATTGATAATCATGGATCTCTTTTTTACTACACCTAATATTTTCCAAGTAGAAACAAATCTACAAAAACGAAAGAAATACCTTCTCTGTTATCAAGACGATATTTTATCTTCGGATTAATTTCTTGAGTGTCAGCGTATGGGGTAATGACCAAAAGAAAGTGAATCGATGTTGTAATGGTCGGAGTTTTTAGTGGTACCGGGTTATACCGGTAGGAGCCTGTGTAACACACGTTTCTTTATGAGCCGTTATATCAAGCAGCGTTGCTGAAGGTTTCTTTGGTTTAGTCTCAATTTTTTATTGCCAGTTTTGTGCTTTCGTTTTTTGCGATTTTCGTGGTCAGCGCGAGACCCAAAGTTTTGTTTATTTTTCGGAAATAGTTGTTCGGGTACACTTTAGAAATGGCTTACAAAGGTTCGAGTACTTTTTTGGTTGCAAAGGAGATAAATTATTGAAATTTCGAAATCTCGAAAACTATTGATAGTTGTCGATAATTCTTTTAGGGTTCTTTTTAGAACGCTAAAAGGAAGGTCTGAGCTGAGAAAATTTCAACTTGATCAGACGGTTACGCTTTTCGAAATCTCAGCCTAAAATATTTCGGAGTCATCCACCGGGAAATTCACCAAAGAAAATCGAAGAAGTTGTGGAACAGTCGGGATTCGATTGGAGTTTGGTTTAGGGCGTTTTGTAGGAAGACTTGGGAATGGGAAGCGTGGCTGACACATTCGTGCTACGACTGCTGACTGCACAGAAGCACAAACGAGGTCGTAATCCCATCCTATACTTCCGACGGTTTGCCAACGTTGCCGCAGTGAGGAAAAAAACGCCGGAAGTGTTGGCAGGTGTCGGAGAAGGATGTAAAAAAAATTGCTGCAAAAAGTGGAATAAAAGATTGCACTGTAGGGATTTTGTTGGTGCCCAGCAAAAAAGTGGAATTGGATTCTATTGAGGAGGCTCCGCGTCACGAACAATAAAAAAAAATCGATATTTTGAGCCTGTCAAACCAGCATCACGCCTTAACATTTCACAGTCGTAACATCGAAATGGCGTTACAAGTTTTCGTGAAACCCTGCTAACCAAAATTACCGGCAGTATTCCAGATATTTTTTCCCCTATGCAAAATTTCGAGCTAACGAAAATGTATTTCGTTAGCTCTTCTATGAAGAGTGAAAATTCCGAAAATTTTTCCTTCGATAGTTTTCCGACGTTTTTTCGGAAACTGCTCATGATAAAATTTTTTGAATCCAGATCTGAAAACTAGAAACTTGGGGCTCCTTCTTTTAAAAAACGTTTTTCCAATATTTTTCGCAGAGTTACAGCCTTTTGAAAAATGGCAAAAAATTTGCTATTTTTTTTCTATCCCTTAATATTTGCGTCTAGTGTATTATGAAAGCTGCCTGATTCGTTAGCTTCGAAAATTGTTCGTTATTTCGTTGCACTTACAATTATTGTCGACCTTTTGAGTCATTGATGCACAGCTAAACGGTCATCGCACCGAGTATTGGCTAACGCTGCTCAACTTGAAATTGAAGCGGGAGCTGACCTCTGATCGTACATCCACCAGTGTCGGTTGAATTTGCAGATATTATATGTATATGTATATATATGAATGTATTACCAAAGTTTTCGATAAGATATTATTCCTCCGGAGTTTAATGGAAAAGCCTGTCATCGTGTGCCGCAATGGATGTGTGTATCCAAGTGCGTCTATGGCAATGTATATTTATATACGTGTACGAACGCACACACGCACTTATATACATGTATCATTCGTTCAAGGCAACCTTCTAGACCCGCTTCCTTCTGCCACGGTGTATTCACGTTCTCCAGACGCGGGAGATGACAAACTTCCGTTCCCGGGACAATACCCGCACAGCTGCATACATAAGCGCGAGCGTGGACGTGGCGAGCCAAAGTTTTCGAGAGCCTTTCTTCGACTCCACGTTTATACAGGGTGATCGGTAATTCGGCTTATTCCTCGAAAGGGGAATCTAGAGGTCGTTCTGGTCATTCTGTAGGTCGTTTCAATCTAATTTCGTCTTATCAACTGGGCATCAATTTTGTGTAGTAAACGAGTTTTTATGATTTTTTAAAATCAATTTCCACGTTCGTTATAATTTTTTTTTTAAATACTTCACTTCGAATATTCAATGGATACTTTTTGGAAAACCGAGGCATTAACGACAAGATTGAAAAAACTCACGCCTGAAGTTGTCATAATCTCCGTAATGAAGGACCACAAAATGGCAGACTTTTCATTTCTGATTTGCTGACATTATTTGTCAGCTGTTAGGAAAGTATCGATTAAATATTCGGAATGGAAGATATATCGCTTTTTATGGCGAACTTGGAAAATTCTAAAAATTGTGAAACCACCATAGCTTTGTACATAGGTACTCAATTTGAATCTCTAATTAATCGGGCTTAATTTGATTCACGTGACCTCTAAAATCGCCCGTCTCGAGAAATAGATACCCCGGTCACCCTTGATAGATAAATAGAGCTGTTATCCATTTTAATTTCGCCATAATAATTTTTGAAAATTGAAACTCTCAATGAATAAAAAAAAAAATGCTACAGCTTACGATAGCGGTTTAAAATGGAACTTTTTGGGCATAAAATAATAATCTGTTGATTGTCTCGAACCCGTAAAAAAAGAAAATGAAACAGGATATGAAACTAGGATGTTATTCCCATTTCGGTGATAATACACCAGGATGAAACGACAGTATGAAAATTTTCGCCCGAGTCACGTTTTTTATGTTTGTCGAACAATACGAATGCTCTCGAAGTCCCAGCACGCAGAGCCAATTCGACCTCGACGAGGACGTGTCGTTTCACGACGAAGACGTATTTGACTGTAGATCCTGAAAATGCAATCCAAGAGAGAAACTAGGATTGGAAAGGGAGAGAGATTCGTCTATTCGCGGAAATGTTACGGAGACAATTTTGAAACCGCATCTAAATCGATTGTATTACGTTTCAGCATGTTTACACGGTTGAATGTGGATAAATAGCATCCGATGAAAAATCGACAGATTTAGCTAATATTGGAGTATTAGATAGGTACTATATATTTTCGTCCTTTTTTATGGTTTAGGGTGTAGGGTGTAGTCTATTCCAAATTGCAATAGACCGTTTTATATTTGACGACACCATTATAGTTTACAGCGATTATAATTATTCAAGGGTTGATCCCTTCAAACCACCATTTCAGGGAACAAAGGCAGTCGCGGGACACCCTGTTTATGCATAATTCGAATGCTAATTTGGAAGAATAGATTCATCGTAATAAATAAAAAATTCAGTTTCCCATATTGATGTTAGATGTAGTAAAAAGAAATCCATGATTTTTCCAATAGATGATTTTAGTATTCTTTGTGACTGTATGACTGTAGTATTCTGTGACTTTAGTGACTATATTTCGCGTTGTGCAAGACCGATCGGATTACACTAGATGGCGTTAGAAAAATTAGATTTCGTGCTAAACAAATTTTAGTGATTGTTTTGTGATTGTTTGACTCCAGAAAATAATGGATTTCTTTTTACTACCCCCAATATTAGGTATCATGCGAGCGACACTGGTCGTTGGCCTGTCAAGGTTCGGCGCTGGTGATCTTTTATTGTTTTGGTAATTCTGTACTTTAGCGGCTTTTTCGAAAAATAGTTCCCGATTTTTTTTTGCCGATAAATAGCTTTATTTTGTTACAGACAACGATATTATTGATGCGGAAGAAGGTTCCGATCAATTTTGAATTGTTTTTTTACCCATGTTTTACAGTTTTGTAAATTTTCTTAATTTTCGAATATCGTTTGCGTTAAAGGAGACCACTTAGTTTCGTGGCATCGAGGCATCGCAAAATGTAAACACACATTATTTGTTTGGGTTTGTTTAGGTTTGCATGGGTACCATAATTGGCCCAACGGACGGAATTCAAAATTGATGGGAACCTTGTTTCGCATGAATAATATCATTATTTATAACAAAATGAAGCTATTCATCAGAAACAAACAAAATCGGGATCCATTTTTCGAAAAAGCCGCTAAAGTATGGAATTGTCAGATATCAGTTGAATATAGATACAGAATGAGATAATTCTTTTAGAATTATTTGTTTTTGGTCGGAAGTCTGCAATTAGGTACTATCATTACTACTGCCTCTTGCTATGATTTTAGGGACGTATATCATAGAAACTAGAAACAATCAGAACGTAATGAAGGAATAGAGGTCGATATATATATATATATGTAGAGATTGATTGATTGATTGATTGATTGAATTTATTATGCCTTAGTGCAATAACACTAATAGGCAAAAAAATAAGAAGCCAACTTTACAACGGTTTTATACTTAAAACTAGACATTCAGGCGCAAGGAAGATACCAAGAGCATTAGAGATAATTACAATAATGTTAATAAGTGAAAATAATAAAGAAGACATTACCAAAAAAAGAAAATCAAAAAGTGGTAAAGAAAAAATAATCGTCGTAAAATAATAATAGAGAGAGAGAGAGAGAGAGAGAGAGAGAGAGAGGGAGAGAGGGAGATTGATTGATTGATTAATAATGTTTAATATGAATTAGTTAAAACTATTCGGGCAAAAAAGAATATACAGGATATGCGCATAATACAACAAAAAAAACTAGTTCGAAGAACTGAAGATGACGATGAACATGACGATAGTAGTACATAATGATAGTAATACATAATGATGAAAGTAAAAGTAAGATAAAGTAATACGATAGATACCCAATATAATATGATACCAAGCATAATATAATAATATAATACTAATATAATAATATAACACCAAGCAAGATAAGATAAAGATGGAGTAAAACAATATAATAATAATACGAAAGATAGCAATAGATTTAGCTTAAGACTCGACCGAGCGAGAGAGAGAGAGACAGAAAGAAAGAGAACGAAAAAAATATATCGAAATCTTCATGGATCAAGGCGAGACGACGTCCGAGGGAAGCCAGAACGTGCCGTTAGTAAAATTGGCTTTTTTACGTTTCGAATGCGGGATCACGTGTTCACTGACCGTACGCGCATAAATGCGGGATAAAAGTAGGCAGGAAGAGATCGAGGGTGAGAGAGAAAGGGCGAGGAAGAGACGGAGAACAAAAGAGAAAAAAAAAGAAGAAAAAAACAAAACGCTAGTCTAATCGCATTAAAGGGCATTAAAAAGGCAAAATAGCCCTGAGCCCACGGGCTTCCCGAAGCCTTACGTTTTCTCGTAGGCCCCGGAGTACTCGACTGACCGTTCGTCTCGTGTGTAAATCAGTCGGGCGAAATTTTCAGTCCCGCGTAGCGCCTCAGACCCTGTCACGGGAGCGATTCATGCAAATGAAAAAAAGATATACAAAAATAATAAAAAATACCTCGTGCTTGCTCCGTTCCGATGAATAATTCGTTGAAAAATACTCTCGCTGTGTCGATTGCGCGACCTGCTTACGAGGGGATCGAAACATTAACAAAAAAGCAGGAGGAGCAGAATTAAAAAAAAAAATATATATATATATATAAATATAAATATATACATTTGTCAGTGTCGCGTTGAATAATCCGGGCCCGACGTTCCTGCGTCGCGTAATTCGGTTTTTCGTTTCGTTCGATACTTCTCATTCGTCGAAATGACCGAAGAGGAAACACCCCAGGAATCGAACAAATCGAACGAGGAGGAACCAGCAGACGAAGGGTGAGGGCTGTAAAATTATTATTTTAAAAATAATTTTTTTCTTTCGTTCCAATGCTTATACTTTAATCCGTCAAATGTTACGTTCATACGTTACCTGTCAATATTTATTATCATTATTATTGTTATTATTATTTATACTTTTATCACAGTTATCATCGATTTATTGTAAACAAAATGAGCCACTGAAAGATGCTTTCATTCCACAAGATTTTCGTCCAAAAAATGACGTATTCTTTTAACCACATAATGGCGTATCTTAGTTAATTTTTATCCACAAAAAAAGATATCGCCAATAAAAAAACGATTATTGCAAACCGGCCAGAAATATGATTTTTTGTCACTTTTACCTCTCGATAAGAGTAGGTTCCGGGGAATGAAAATCTTTGCCCTTTTGGTCACAAGTTTCTTTTAGCTTATTGAACATATACAAAAAAAAAACGATTATTGAAAAAAAAAATTTCGTTGGCAACCAACGATGGAAACTTCAGACACAAAATAATCGTTGGTTAGGGAAATCGTTGGTTTGATTATTTTACGAATCACGCCCGCGATTATTCTGATAAATATTGTTATTTCGAAACGATAAGAGAATAAGGTTATAAGGTTATAAAATTCGTCGAAAAATGGAAAATAACGCACACGAGTGACGAAAGAATATGAATTACTGAAATATCAGGATGTTTCATTTCCTGTAATGACGCGCATTTTAATTGAGTCGCATTGGATATTCACAACGCGAAATGCCCTTAAGCGACGAGATTATACAATGGGAATGGATATAGATGCGCGTGGGTGTGTTTTTGCGTGCGTCTGTGTACAATGAATAAGTATACATGGGTTTATATACATATATGTATACATTGTTTCGTATTTCGTTCTCTTCGTAGAACATTGCCACGCTCATAGTAAGCGAAGGGCCACGGAGAACAAAGCGATAGATTGCGAGTTGGAATACGTATTTTTTTTTTTTTCACTCTCTCTCGCTCTTTGTCTTCTTGATCGACACGGTACGGTGTAAATAAAGAGCGAAAAAGGTCAGGGGGAGTAGTCGGTTGGGCGAAATTGACGAGATCAATGTTTCAGCAAAAACACTTGTGATAACGAGATACTCGAAAAGTAGGGGTGAAAAAAGCGACTAGTAAAAGTTGGCTCGTTTCTGCGGTGTATTTTATTAGACGCTCTGTCGCACTATTTGTCGATGTTTCATACACCAGGACCATCTTTCACCCGTTGATTCATCAGAGAGCCGAGTAAATTTATCACTATGAGGAAAATACGCGAATACAGACGAGAGTAGGGTGATCTGGTCTAGGAGTACGCACTTAAGATTCAAAATATTTTTAAAAAATAAATATGAAGTTTAGGAAATCAAATAAGCATTTATTACGTTTGCAATTTAAACATCTTTCATAAAGTAACATGAAAAAAAAATTAAAAAAATAAAAAAATATCACTAAAAATAACAAAAATAATGGAAATTGGAATCGCGTACTTTTACAAGTACTATTGGATAAGAGTACGCGTGTATGAGCAAAATTCAACGCCATCTTTTGACATTGACCGGAATTACGCTCGGTGCATGTGTCAGGCATCGTCTTTAAAATCTTCATAGTTTTTTTTTCATTTTCACCAAATAATTGTATTCTTGTCTCAAAAATACTTCCAAAATGGTAAAAATATTCAAGATTTTCAGAAAAAGTCTTCGAACTTACGTAATTTCTGCGTTTTCTGCCGGATTTGATTCTTTTTTCGCCCAGCATCTCGAATTGCAGGTTATATCAAAATACGACTGAAGCTAGCCGTGCATCGTCAAAAACTTTACAGCTTTTGGTGAGGCGTACTCTTATCGGATGCGTACTCCTAGACCAGGATACCCTACCGTTTGCTCGAAAAATAAGGTGACTTTAATTTTCTGGTAAAATATATTTATTTATTCATATCGATATCTATTTTGTGACCCAAAGCAATCATTCTAGGATATAATACACTTGTGTCATCTTCTTATATTATGAATAGTGGCGATATTTATAGAATAAGCATTTCAGAATGTAACACTGATGTAAAATAGCAAGAACCATTACCCTCTTATTAAATAAAAAATAAACAAAAATTTTGACTTTAATTAAAAAATAATGCCCACTTAAATATCTCTTTAAAATTAAAAAACCGGCCAAGTGCGAGTCAGACTCGCGCACGAAGGGTTCCGTATCATTAGCCGAAAAAAAAAAATGTTTTTTGTATGGGAGCCCCACTTAATTTTTTATTTAATTTAATGATTATTATTTGTTGTTATAACAGCAAGCGAAATACATCATCTGTGAAAATATCAACTGTCTAGCTATCATGGTTCTTGAGATACAGCCTGGTGACAGACGGACAGACGGGCAGACAGACAGCCAGCGAAGTCTTAGTAAAAGGGTCCCAGTTTTCACCCTTTGGGTACGGAACCCTAAAGATAATACCCACTCATGGGCATTTGAGCTAATACAATTATATTCTTCATCATAACTATCTTTCAAATTGTTCTTTTTGGTTACAATTATTTTCTTCATCATAAGTATCTATTCAATTGTTCGTTTTAGTTATAATTATCTTCTTCATCGTAAGTATTTTTCCAAGCGTTCTTTTTGGTTTCCGTAAGTGATTATAGTCTAGGTTGGCGAAAAAGATCGTTTATTGATCGGTGTCCATAAAAAATTTTCAATTGGCAGTAATTTTTTATTTTACCTAAGAAAAATTTTAGGAATTCTATTTTTTGCATCTAATCAGCTGTTCTTATAGTTATACCTATACCGCGTAATTAGCTTAAATATAAAACCACATACCGCGGCTATGTTACCAACCGGGTTTGCAATTTGTCCTTTGGCCTCTTACTTGCTCACTGATACATAAACATTAACGGTACGTAGTCGAGCCTATCAGACGCAAAAAAGAGAGAAAAAAACACCATTTATCGTTCGCATCTTGCGTTTTTTGCCTTCTCTCTCATCTCGATCTCTTCGATCTTTTCCAATATTGTGATGTGTTATTCTCGAGTATTATTTGTGCACATTATAGTTCTCTTGTATCTTTCTCCCTCCCTCCCTCTCTCTCTCTCTCTGTGGCACGATACTCTTAGGGAACCTTGGTTCTAGAGTACGGAATAAATACCTCTCTTACTCTTTTTCTCTCTCCCACGTCACACGCAGATCGACCGCTATAAACTCCGTGACTTTCGGAACGTCTAGTCGAGTCTCTCGCGTACCTCACGCCTCGCGATCGCGAATAAACGCCTCGCTAAACTGCTACCGGTTTCGATAAGTCTCTCACGAGATTTTGACCGGGGAACGAAAACACGAATTTTCTCAGCTAAAAGGTACACGTGAATGAGCGATCTCTTTTTCCCTCGAGATCTCCAATGTGTGTTTCAATTTCATCGATCGTGCGCGATTTCTTTGCCATACAAACTTTTCGATAAAAAAATCGATAAAATTACAACAAAATTGATCAAAGTCGATTGAAAATTGATAAAAGTTTATTAAAAATTGATGAAAGTCGATCAAAAATGGATAAAAATCGATTAAAAATTGATAAAAATCGACTAAAAATTGATAAAAACCGATTAAGAATCGATGAAAGTCGATAAAAAATTGATTAAAAATTTACTATAAATTGATTAAAAATCGATTAAAAAATGGCTACAAAAGTGCTAGAAGTCGATTGAAAATTAATTTGAAAAATGGCTACCAAAGTGCTGAAAATCGATAAAAAATTGCTAAAAATTGATTTAAAAAATCGATAAATAATTGATAAAAATTGATACAAGTCGATCAAAAATTGCTAAATATCGATAAAAATCGATAAAAAATGGGTAAACGTCGATACAAAAATTTCTAAATATTGATAAAAATCGATAAAAGTCAAGAAAAAATCGACCGTCTACACTTCCATCTCTAGACGTTCCGGCTAATCCCTCATACCATAAGCCAAGACTAATGGTTGAAGACTTTTCCCTTTCAACTCTGGAAATCCCCCCCTTCACTCCTGCGATCAGTTCACCTCCCACGCACCTCACAGTTAGTACCCGTGCACATATATGAATCTTATTTGTGTGAAAAGTCGCTCCGCATAGTACCTATTTGCGAGATTTTTGTTATCGCTGTTTCCCTTTGTTATTTAATTTTCATTTTTCATTTCTTTTTTCCACTCTTTACATTATTCACGCTGTTCTCGTGGGGAAATAGCTGCTGTACACGAGAAACATTTTTTTCTTCTTTCTTTCTTTTAGTTACGGAACGGTGCTTCTGCGCAGACAAAAAGTGAGAGAAAGAAACTGGGTCTGAGAGAAACACATATGCAAATTCACTCACACTTGAACACAAACATACGCACATGCGATATTCATGAACGTTTTATTATTCGCCCTCTGCGATGAATTATGTTTGTGATACGTTCTTTGGTGATGGAATACACACATGTGAACCTGCGCGTAGTCCAGAACGAACCCAAATAAGCTTGAGTATACTGGTTCCTTTTATTAATACTGAAATAGTAATAATAACGCCACTAAAATTGCAATCGAACCAATAAAGATAATAATAATGGTGATGGCAATATAATAATACAATGGTAATTAGCACGATGTTAACCCAAACAAACAGCATCGTCAAAAATTACGAAATACGCCGAAATTACTTCTTAACTCTGTGACTTTTCGATAATACTTTTTCCTGATGAAGTTTGTTTCTTTGAGACGCAACTATATATATATTTTTTCTTGATTGCTTATTTCTATTGATATGAAAAATTGTGTGTAGCCGATTTCACGGAAATCACCAATTTACGAGTGCCAAAAGTATCCGCGTTATTTTCGTTACTTATGAAAACCGAAGGAAATATGGCAAATTAGAAGAAAAAAATTTTTCGTTTTGCCAACGATGCGAACTTGAAAATCATGTTTTCGGCACGATTTTCACACTTATTTGCGAATTTGAAAAAAAAAATATAACGAAAACAGTAAAGCTATAGCTTTAGAGACGATATTTATAATAATAACAAAAAACAACTAGAACATGAAAAATTGTCAATTTTATGCAAAATGTTTTTTTACTTTGCGAATTTTCAAATGTACAGTTTTCAGCTTGATTTTCTACACGAGACACATTCTTTGTCACGTATAAGAAGAAAAACGTGTTTTGCCTTGCTCGTTCCTTTTTTTTTTGCAATAATCGTCGGAAAAACGAAACATTTGCAAGAGTGAAAAAGTGGGGAATAAAATCGTGAAAGCGATATGAGGATCGAGTGTGCACCTTGGTTGAAGTGTATGCAGCAGAAGTATCCACGGGCATCGCGTTCTTACCTCGCGAATGTTGACGTCATTACCGAAACGTCGCACGCCGATATCAAACCGGTTTATCGATCTATCGAAATATCCTGTGGCCTTCAGCTCGAGCCCACGTGAGTTTTTATGCGTACATCATAGACACGTCGACAACACCAAACTTTCCGTTTCGACGAAAAATACACGCGACACTTGCGTGCTATTGACTCCCGGGGCAGAGAGGGTACGGTGAAGGCCGATTTTTTTTTAATCATTCACTTGTATGCATACATGAATTATTATTCAAATAGCAAAGACGATTTATCTTCGAAAAAATTGATTTATTATATTGTCAATTCCGATCGTATAGTTATTTACGAGAATTATTTGGAACCCCCATAAAAATATTGTCCGGGTGGACGGTTTTAGCATTGAAATAGTAAAGATCATTCATGTTGGTAAATATTTATTTATTATTTTCTCAATTCCGATTCGTTACTCAAGAAAATTATTTGAAACCCCCATGAAAATGTTGACTGGCTTGCGGTTCCAGAATTCAAATAGTGAAGAGCATCTACGTCGGAAAATGTTTATTTATTATTTTTCACTCCCGATCGTATCGTTATTCAATAAAATTACTTGAAACCCCCAAAAAAATGTTGACCGGATGGTTGGCTTCAGAATTCAAATAGTGAAGACCGTTTATGTTTTAAAAAGTTGATTTATTATATTCTTAGTTGCGAGTAAGTGAAAAGAATTTATATTCGAAAATGCTTATTTATTATTTTCTTAATTGCGATCATATTCCAGATCGTTATTCCAGGAATTGTCAATTGTCAATTTCACCTATCTTTGGAAGGGCTCATTCCGGAGATGATTTTAATCTAGTTAAGCTCCACTAAGTGAGCGTGAAAATTGAGTAGTTACTGAGTTATTATGATTCGACGATTTTTTTTACAATTTTTCAGGCTTATTAACAAAATCCAATTTAAAAAAACATCCACCACTACGAATATTTAGGGCCGATTTTTCAATCGCCGGATAACTTTTATCTGAAGAATAAGTTTGACGTTTTGACAGCTTTTGTATAGAAAATATCAAAATATCTGTATCTCAGATAGAAGTTAACTGATGATTGAAAAATCGGCCCTTAATCGATATTTTTCTGAAAGATAACAAACGAATAATAATATAAATGAAACGATGGAACAAAAGATCTCAAATGGCGAATTTTTTATTTGTGCGTTGTGAGAATTTTGGGCAAGCGTTTTTTTTGACGTAGGTAATCGATCATTTGTCAGCTTTCAGAATCGAGTAGGAATTAAATATATATATTAAATATTAATATTAAAGTTTTATCTCCTGATAAGCCTGAATGTTTTGAAAAATCGTAAAAGTATAAAAACTAAGTACTTAATTATGAGCCCTGTGTTAACGAGGCTTAATTTGATTCAAATGGCCTCTAATATAACCCTTTTCAAGAATTGGTCGAATTACCGGTCACTACGTATACGTACATATACACATCGGTACACAGTGGTCTCTTGTTCTTGGGGCATTTAAATGGGCGGTTCATAGCCTTGGTTTGCTAACGTCAGGCCTCAAGCGTTGATTGCCTCGCGTTACGTCTTCACTAGTACGTTTGTCCGTGAAAAGAAACGTAAGAAGAAGGAAACAAAGCGTTAAAGCAATAAACAGTAGCGTTTTCAATCGGATTCCAAGAATCATGGAACTGTTGAACTTGAAAACAGTCCGAGAATAATGTCCCGGTGAAAACGAGAGTCGGTAATGTTTCTAAATATATATTCTTCTTTTATTTTTTTTTGCCACGACAACGATTGCAAATAAGTACTTGTGACGAAGACATTTTTGCATATCGCGATGTTACGCGATAAAATTATAAGGAAGCGTGGAGGAACGGAATTCAACGACGGTACACTGGTCATATTTGACGTAGCCCTTGAAAAACGTAAGGTACCTGACCCATGTAAGGCCCACCTTCTTTGTTTTTAAGTACAAAAAAAATTAAAAATGCTTATGTAATCAGTTATTCAATAATCAACGTATCAATAATAATGTTGGTTGAGAAAACAATCTTCACTATTAACTATAAGCTTTTTGAAAAAAAAAAACGTCTATAACAAAAGCGTGGGCCTTATTCGGACCACGTTCCTAATAAGGCCGTATCCGTTGTAACTTTGTACGAAAATAAAAATAAAGTATATATAATCTTCAATTTTTAACTTAAATTTCGATAACATGTATAGTCCTGATAAATTACTACATATAATTAGACTAAAGATTCACTAAATAGTATTGAAAACATTTTTTGTTTTCGAAAGTTTTTGTGTGTCGAAATTTGAGAAACGCCTACGTGCCATCGCACGCGCTATCTTCTATCGACTGCAAATTTCTTTGTTTGGGTTTGTTTGGTCGCCTCAGCGCGGCGAATCCAAATGAATTTGCTAAACCTCACATTGCACCTTTGCAAACCTCACATTCTACCGGCGAACCCAAACAAATTTGGATATTTCAAACGTATGCTTTATTAGGTGCTGGGCCTTACATGGGTCAGGTACCTACCTTATAACTAAAGTGTCACTCTATTGTAGATTGGATTTTTTCATAATTTTCAGACTCGTGACCAAAAACAAATAATTCTAAAAAAATCATTTCATTCTGAATATTCAACTGATATCCAGAATTTTTAATTGCGGAAAAAAGGATGCTTGAAATCCATCTAATTGAAGCAATAAAAGATCACGACCACCGAACCTTGACAGGCCAACGACCAGTGTCGATCGCATGATACCTAATATTGGGTGTAGTAAAAAGAAATCCATTATTTTCTGTAGTCAATCAATCGAAAAACTGTCGCTAAAGTTTGTTTAGCGACATCTCATCTTTCTATCGTCATCTAGTGTAACCCGATCGGACTGATACAACGCGAGATATAGTGAACTAAAGCTATTTGTTGGAAAAATCATGGATTTCTTATTACTACACTTAATATTTCTAGAATTTTTTTCCCTGTTTTTACTCGCTACTATTTTATTTTATCGGAAGAATAGATAAGATATTTCGTAGTACCAAAAAGCGGCTTTTCCTAAATCGTTTCGGGATCAGTGAAGTCTGTCGTTCGATTCGCATTTTGGCGATACGATACTGGTCGAATTATTTGACGAGTAATGAAACGCTATTCAAATGAGTTATGTGCTTGGATTTGTTTTCGTGTCGTACGATAATTTTCAACAATCAACACGAATAATTGAATGTCATTTCGTTATTTTCATTACTCCAATAGGGGTAATGGAAAATAATGATGCTCGTCGAGTTACTCGATTAATTTTTATGAATTACGGTGATTAATGTATTATTGTTCCAATCAGCGAATTTACGTTTCATTATTTTTTTTTCTCTTTTTCATATTTATTATTTTCACTTATATCGTAACGTGAAAATCAATGTCTTCGATTCACGAAGCCTTCGATGTGCACGAGAAAAATGTATTTTCCTGTTTCTCTCTTTCTCTTTCTTTCTCTCCCCCCCACCCACCCGGCTCTCCAACGTGTCACCATTTCCGATTATTAATTCTTTTGATATCCCACCGTGTTTATTTTAATTTTTGCATCTCAGCCATTAGCTTTGCACGGGTATTTTCCTCTCCCTCGAGCATTCAAAATACTCCGAATTATTCTATCGTTTTTTGTCTTTTGTTTCTCTCTACTCAGCAAGAGGAGAAAATATGACGGGAAGCCAAATCGAAATTTTTGTTGCTCGACAAAAGAAAAATGAAAGAAAGTAAAAAAAAAAGAAAGTAAAAGAAAAATAAAAGAAAAAGAAGTCTCTCGTTTTCTTCGTAGTTAAAAGAAAGGAAAAAATGAAAAAAAAGAAGAGAGCCCAATAGACGAACCTACCATACCGCTTTCTCTCGTGTGCATTGTAGGTTACTTGGATTGTCACCGGGGCTAGGACACCGGGTGCATTTCTCGGAGGGAACGAATTTGCGATGCCGGGAAGACCCGAAACCCGAGGAATCGGATGAAATGTGAGCCTCGTGAGAAAAACAAACACGAACAAACTTTTATGTTTCACGTTTTTTTTTCTTTTTTGATTTTCGTATCTGGAAGATCGACGTCTTTTTAAAATGTTTTTCAATAACCATTTTCGAATATACGGCTACAATTTCGATGTATACAGAGAAACGGAAGGTAATTTGGAATACCACCTTGTTTCAGGCCTGCGTCTTTTTGTTTTTCCGTAAGGTGTAAAAAAAATAAAACTTTCATTACCTTGAAGCAATATTAATGTACTATCAATCTGCAAGCTATAAAAAAAATGACTACGCGTCACTACTGGGTGAAATCGTAGTTTTTACGCAAAATTATAGAAATCCGTTTAGTAGACTATTGTCACGTCATTGTTTCAGAAGAAAATACAATATTTATGATGGTTTCTATAATTAGCTGTAACAGTTTTATTTTTATCATCAATCAAGTTAATAGGTTAATTTGATCGTTTCTTCACGACAGATGATCACGGATAAGTGTACGCATGCGCACGCTTACCCCAGCAACACAAAATAAATATGGATATCCGTAACTGGTATCAGCACCTCGACACAATTATGCACATCCATAATCACCGAGATATAACCTCAAAGTTTTGCCTAATCCTTAAGTAAAAGTAATCCTTAAGCGAATTCTAAGCTGCAGCGAAATTTAAGGGACGCGTTTTTTTCTTATCGGCGAAAAAATAGTTTCAACGGATGAAACTAACCGTAAAAGTGACTTTTACGGTTTGGCACATTTTCGTTTTACATTTTCGTGTGAAAAGTAACTCGGAGGGTGCCCAACTTTGAGAGCAAGCTTCGCCCCTTAAAACTGTTTTCCGCTGATAAAAAAATAAGCGTTACTTAGATTTTGATGAATAATAGCATATCCAAAAATTAATGAAATCGGAGATACCGGAAACGCTTTCTTCGTTCGTATCAAATTTCATCCCGATTCGTTAAACCGTTCAAGCGTTAAGTCAAAACATATTTGAATTGTTTGGGTTTGTTTGGGTTCCTGGCATTTTTTTTCGGGATCAAAAGCAGCTCATGTGTTAATCCCAGGTCTAATCTATCTCCGTACAAAATTTCATGAAAATTCGTTCAGCCGTTATTGCGTGAATTAAATAAATTAAATAAATGAGCACGATGTAAATTTTAATCTACAATTACCGGCTACATTGTGTACGTTTACCTATTCAAATTTCAATTGATGATGTACCACGGAAATTGATTGGACATTTTATCATTAGTTTCAGTCGCTATTGTTACGCGAGCGTGTAAATGTTTACAAAATATCAAATTCCTATATCTTCACGTCTGATAATGGAAAATCCGATGAAACATGATAAAAAGTATATTCACAAATGGTAAATCCGATTTTCGAGCGTAGATAGCCAAATCACGTTTCGAACCGTGCACTCATACACACGCACGAATAGATGAAATTTTAATTGAATGCGACATGAATTGCGTGAATTACGTATCAATGCGCAAACGTATATACAAAAATAACGGAATTCAATTCGGTTTATTTTTCACGGGAGTCATGATTAAGGTAAAGTGAAACCTCGTTTATACGTTTTTTAACTTATACTTTTGTTTTTATCACAAGTTAATCTCACGTAAACGTCATATCTGGCGTAGTCCTTGAAAAACGCAAAACTGAAGTTTCACTGTATTGTAGGATGGATTTTTCCGAAATTTTCAAACTCCTGACAAAAAACAAATAGTTATAACAGAATTACTTCATTCTAAATATTCAATTAATATTTTTCTGGAAGTTGACTAATGAATGGTGACATTTGGAAAAAAAGGATGCCTGAAATCTGTCTAATTTAAACAATAACAGATCACCAGCGCCGAACCTTGACAGGCCAACGACCAGTGTCGCATGATACCTAATATTGGGCGTAGTAAAAAGAAATCCATTATTTTTTAGAGTCAACCAATCACAAAACTGTCGCTAAAGTTTGTTTAGCGCGAAATATCATCTTTCTAACGCCATCTAGTGTAACCCGATCGGACTTATACAGAGATACAGATATCTAAGCCATTTATTGGAAAAATCATGGATTTCTTTTTACTACGCCCAATGTAACAATAATGATACGAAGAATGATCATCATCTATCTTTTTGTCGTTACAAACGACGAAGAGGCAACTGGACCAGTTGGTCTGGATGGTACGGTGTACGTGGCTCTGCGGTATGCAAGACGAAGGGATTAAAACCAGCAGGTTGTGTACCACGATTCCTGGCAAAATGGTTTGATTCCCTAGGAGCTTCATGCATATTGTATAAACGACGGAAACGCGCGAGTGATGAAATGCTCGGCAAAGCAAACTTGATCAGGAGTCCGTATGCACACTGCGCATGCACACGCGTCTAGGCTTGTAAAAAAAAAGCGACATGGTCTATACTGTCAGTGCGCCGAGAGTCGATGGTTCGCGTGTCGCGCATATAGGCGGAAAAAAGTACGAAAAAATTTACATGCGAATTATATACGAGTATGTATGCGTACGTAGGGCCGCCCGGTGAGTTCCGGTTGCATAAATACATGCCTAAATCTTGGCATAAAAAATCTTCGTAATTACACACACATACGCACGCACACATACCCAACACATGCAAACTACATAGTTGTACAGGAGCGAATAAAGTTCTGGCTTACCTGTTTCTAGAGTAACGCTTTTCCATGTTTGTGTACGTTGGAAGTACAAATATCTACCTACAGAATTTTAACCCTTATTCTATGAACGTGAGTCGTTTTTGCCTGGCCCGAAATTTCATTCCAAAATTTCTCGAACGTATAATTATTTTATTATAATTGATTAATGAATAAAAATCAATAATAATGAATTATTAATTGAGTAATCATTTATTTTATTTTGTGATTATTTTCTACATAAATATAATATTTTTGTTGTGAAGAGCAACCTTTTTCCTTTATAAAACAGCTATTGAAAGAAAATTCCCATAATTTTAACCTAAGCTATATATTCTTGAAAAAAGAAATACGTTTTTTTTTTATTTTGAAGAGCCATTTTGGAAATCCGTGGGTATCTACTATCTCGATCTGCCATACTGACCGAGTTGGGATAAGGCTTCTCCTCAACACGTGAAAAAATATTGAAAAAAATACATCGATGACGAAATTTACTCGGTGTAAAAAACACAATTCGATTTTACACGCAATGTCCTGTACATATGTTGTTGGAAAAATAATATCCGTTGGATTTGGCTGGGTTAGCAACACCCAACATAGGGACGACTCAACTCCCTTGTTGTGATCGAGCGGACGTTGAACTCG
>JAPYZJ010002687.1:0-24558 GCA_030522765.1 Ophioninae sp. B BG-2022a | reverse complement strand
GATGGTTTGGGTTTGTTTGGGTTTCAAAATAGTTTGAGGTTGTTTGGGTTTCAAGACAGTTTGAGTTTGTTTGTTTGGGTTTTAATGGGTTTATTTGGAATTCAAGATTTTTGGGTTTGTTTGGGTTAGTTTGGGTTTATCTGGATTTCAAGATTTTTTTTAAATTGTTTGAGTTTCAAGATGGTTTGGGTTTGTTTGGATTTCAAAATAGTTTGAGGTTGTTTGGGTTAATTTGGGTTTATTTCGATTTCAAGATTTTTTTTGTTTAAGTTTCAAGATGGTTTGGGTTTGTTTCGGTTTCAAAATAGTTTGGGTTTCAAAATAGTTTGAGGTTGTTTGGGTTTCAAGACAGTTTGAGTTTGTTTGTTTGGGTTTTTATGGGTTTATTTGGATTTCGAGATTTTGGGGTTTGTTTGGGTTTCAAGACAGTTTGAGTTTGTTTGGGTTCCAAGATAATTTGAGTTCATTTGTGTTTCAAGATGGTTTGGGTTTGTTTGGGTTTCAAAAAGGTTCGAGTTTGTTTGGGTTTCGATACTTCCGGAAATTGAACGAAACGAGAATAATTAATAACTCAATTACACCTAAAAGTATAATCGACGATGAGTCGAGTGTTTGGGTTTGGATTTTCAAACCCACAAGAATGTACGTTTGGGTTAAGAATTACAAGTTCCCAAACCTCGGAGAAGTACGTTCGAACGAAACGAAAAAACAAAGACATTTTCGATAATTGCCTATTGGCACTTTTCTGTAAGGGTAGAAGGGCGGGGGGAAGGGATTTTGTTCTTTCCAGGGTTTTTAATTGGAAAAAAAAAAGTGACGTTTGTTTGTTTGGGTTGGACCCACCTCGAGGTCGATGACCTCTCGGGGATTCGGCGCTCTCGGCAATTCCGTCATATCGTCCGAAATCTCGACCCCATCCTTCTTCATCTCTGCCTCGATGTAACGAAGCTTTCGTTCCATCTCGTCGCATCGCCTGACTTCGTTCACGAATTTCCGTTGGAAATAATTCACGTCACCGTTCAGCTGTGCGAGATATATGGGAAAATCGAGAAGGAAATTTCAGAGGGCAAAATAAACGAGTACATTTTTGCATCAGTTAGAACGTATTAAAAACCAGACGGATCGATAAACGAGGAATTATCGATAACCGGAAATGGAAATACGAGCAATAAATTTCTGTCAAGATATATCGGGAATAATTTTAAACCCAAACAATTTTTATTTGTCCTCTCGTTCGGCGCTTTGGAACTCGGCTTTGACTCTTCAAAGATAACGAGAAATTAACGAGAATTTTTTTTATCGCTTCGATCTTTCGATTTGAAAAAAAAAAATTTTTTTTTTCTTTTTTTTTGTTAATTTTTTTTTGTGGCAACATTTTGGTAATTCGGTTGTAATATTGGTGGTTTTTAAAGAAGTGGGAACTCACGTCGCGAAATTGGACGGTTCCTGTCTCCCCGAGTTCAGAAACTGAAAGATAGGCCGATTCAGGCTGGATGAAGAGCTGGCACAGGGCCATCTCCTCGCTCCTGAACATGCTGCCCATAGCTGATTACGTTTTATTTCCCTTCTCGTGGTCAAAAAAGTCTGAAACGAAAAATACAAAAAATATGATTTTTTTTTACAAATTTTTAGCCTAAAAAAAATTAATTTTTAACATTTAGTTATTTAATTTATTAAAATTAAAAATAGCTTTTTGAAATAGCGACAACATTTTTTTGGTTTATTGTAATTGAAAATGAAGTTTTTTTTTATTAAACAATTGTCAAGCCATGGAAATGCGTTTAATGCGGTTATGCAAGCCACCTGCCTACTTTTGAAGCGGCCAATCTTATCTTCAATAAATAAGGCTTTTGAGTGGGGAAGGCACACACTGTCGTATTGTTTAACACAGTAACTTTGATTTATTGTGTTGAAATAATGTATCGTAGACAGAGTGTAATTTAATTTATTAACAATTTCGTTTTCATTTAATTTAATTTAACTTAATTTAATGACAATTTTGTTTAATTTAATTAAATACGAATTTGGTTTAATTCAATTTAATATAATTAAATTTAATTTTTATTTTAAGTTCAGTATAATCGTAAGCAATATTTAATTGGTAATCCAAATTAAATTAATTATCAATTAAAAAAATTGATTCCCAATTGAATTTTAAATGTCAGACCGAAAACAATATTAAGTCTAATTCAAAGTTAACAAATACCATTTACTGGTATCAATAAAATCATATAAAATTGAGTAATTAATTTTCAATTATTCAATTAATTTTGAAGACTAATTTTAAGATATGTAATTTTTTAAGGTAACTTAAATTTAAGATTAAGACTAATTTCAAGTTAATTTTAACTATCATTGATAGTAACAATAAAAAAATATAAAATTAATTAATTAATTACTACTAAGGTAATGGTGGAGCACTTTGATAAAAACAAGGGAAACGAGGTGTGTGAGCGCTTTCTGTCACGTGCACACAGCACTCCTGTACGAGTCGGAAATTCCACTTCGCCACGGCAAATTCTGCCTTGAAATTACGTAATGGAATTTACGCGATAGATATTTCAACTTACACGAGGAAACGAAAATAATACGATTTGTGTTTGCTCATACAGGAAATCATTTGCATTTTTTCTTTCCTATCAATAATTGTCATCAGCTTTGTATAATGAAGAAACGAGATGTTCCAAATCGATTTTGAATAATCGATTATACAAATTTCGTAATCAATGGAAAAAAATACGTCATTTATTAATTGACACAGTTTTACATATCGTCACATAAAAATATATCAATCGTATAGGTATATAAAATATTGTTATCAGTTCGAGCATTCCAATCATTTATTTATAAAACTCTTCGTTTCTTTTTTTCAAAAAATTTACCAATCTCTAAAAATCGTAACTTTCGAAATTGTGAAACCTCACAAAAATTGTGACAAAAAAAATAGCGAAACCTCAAAAAAATTGGCAAACCCTCACAAATCGATGTACAAGTGAGCAACTTCGTAGATATAATTTTTAAAATATCCAAATCTAAAAAAAAAAAAATGAATCTCACAAATAGTAGTAATATTCATTTTACAAGGATTCCCAAAAACGACCCTACAAAATTATTAAATAATATTTCAATTAAAAAAAAATGTAAAAATAAAGAATTAACTAATTTTCATTTCGTAAATTTATCTTTTTCATCCAACTTTTGATATAAATTCGTTTTTATTTGTTTCCACAGTTCGTTTTATCGATGCCCGGAATAGTATCAAAAAAAAAAAACACATGAATATTTGTCTACGAAATAATTGACGTTTGATCGAACTGTAAACGGTTTTAAATCGAAGCACCTTTTTTATTCGTAATTGATCGACGACAGGCCCAGTTTTAAATATCGATAACTCGAGGTGGCCAAAAAAAAAAAAAATGATAAAAACGATCGGAGGTTGGTCGATCGGAGATACGATTTTTCACATTACAGGTGCGAACGATACGGAGTCCCGATCGTGCTCCAACTAAAATTCGTAGCTTCTTGTTCTTTCGCGAGCCCGGAATGCTCGTCTTATCTTTGATAATCCATGTTGATTTTTTTTTCCATTCCCCTGTAATTCCCCCTGTCGTCACTTTCTTTCATCTTTTTGTGCCACCAAGAGAACGTCTCGTTCGATCCGGCGCTGCCGGGACTATGATAAGAGGACTTGTTTTTTCGTCAGGTAAACAGACAGGTTATAATGAATGTGACGATTTCGCGCATGACGCCCCAAGGTGAATTCTCATCTTACGAAAATTCGCGCCTCGTGCGAAATTAATGTCGTTTCAAAATTTCCGTTGTTCGTAAAGAAAAAAAAAAAAAAAAAAGAAAAACGAAAAAAGAACACCGCGTCGTATTTTTTGGAGCATCGTTGAGATGAAATGTTTTTTTTTTTTGTGAAGTATTTACAACTCCGGTTTTAACAAATTCTAGCGTTTTTTAAATTCGATTTTAGCTTCTATTTTATTAATTTTTTTTAACATTAATTTTAGTGTTTTTTTTTTGAATTTTTTCGTTCTTTTTGCACGATTTTTCAATATTTTTTATTTTTTTTTGTTTAAATCAATTTTATTAGATTTTTTTTTACAAAGAGAGTGAATAAAAAAATAAAGAAACTTACAATGTTCTTAATAATTATGATTTAAATCAAAATTGAATAAACAGCTGTTTTTACCACCAATTTTTTAAAATTTAATTCGATTTAACTTTATTAATAAATAATAAATATTAAATAATGAATAATAAATAATAAATATTAATCAATTTAAATTTAAATTTAAATTCGATTTAACTTTATTAATTTTCAATTCACTTTAAAAAATTTAATTTATTTAATACGATTATTCGAATCAATAAAAATCAAGTGATTACGTTTAGAGTTTTTTACGAGGACGTTGAAATAAGAAAAAAAAAAACAATTGCGCAACGTACATGAAATGATTGGCAAGGATGAAAAAATAAAAATAAAAAACAAGGGGAATCGCGACCGTTACAATAGATTGGGAATGTCGCGAATCGAGGATTCCCGAGTTCCGCCGTTGCGAATCTCGTAATTGACTAGAATCATCACGAGCAATGAGGTTTAGTCATACGTGATGCCCGAGTCCCTCTAACTACCGATTATTATGTGCCCACGTTCTTTAACTTCCGGCGAGCTTAAATTTCACGTCGCAGTGAATATTTCGCGTTAATCCGCTCTCGGCGTTTCTTGAAAATTTGAAAAAACGACGGAATAAAAAATTCGTATTTTTGAGACCAAACGAATAATGGAAATTTTTTAAAAATTCTTATTTTTTTAATAAAGCAATTTTTAGGTAGAAAAATTTGTTAAAAGACAATACGATTATTTTAAATTTCAAAATAAAATTCTTCCTTAAGGTCTCTATGAAATTTGCATTTTTACCATATATATTAATTAAACGATTTTTTAATAATCTTTTTTTAATAAAACGATTTTTTAATAATCTTTTTTTAATAAAACGATTTTTCAATAAACGATTTTTCAATAATCTTTTTTTAATAAAACGATTTTTCAATAATCTTTTTTTAATAAAACGATTTTTCAATAATCTTTTTTTAATAAAACGATTTTTAATAATCATTTTTTAATAAAACGATTTTTAATAATTTTGTTTTAACAAAAAGATCCTGATGTAAAAAAAAAATTTTTTAAAGACAATACGATGATTTTAAATTTCAAAACGGAATTCTGCCTTAAGGACTCCATGAAATTTGCATTTCTACCATATATACCGCAGCAGCGTTTCCGGTCTTCGCACAGCCTTGGATCAACCTGATACGCAATAGAGATTGATTGGACGTCGACGCTCAAAGTCGACCTAGACGTACGTAGCTCTTTGCACGCTCGTGTCGCTCGTAGGAAAAACCATCCACTCGATACTGGATTTTAAATGATACCCGGTAGTCTTTCGCGTCACCGACTAATCCCGCGTATTCCGTTCGGTCGATATTGTTTGTCTCTTAGTTAAAAATAAATTAATAAAAAATAGAATAATAATAAATAAATAATAAGAAATTTAAAAAATAATAAAATAAATAAAATATAAAACAGAATAATAATAAATAAATAATAAGAAATTTTTTTAACAATAAAATAAAAATAAAAATATTAATCAATCATGATTGATTCGTTCATTATTCGAAACAAAAACAAATAAAAATTCTAAAAACCAAAACGACACCCAAAAAACAAGTAATTTAAAGCTTAATAAAAAAAATCCAAGTTTAAAATAAAAGTAAACAAAATTTCTTTCAATCTAAAAGAAATTAAAAAAAAATGTTTAATCGAAATGAAAATGAAAAAAAAAAAAGAAAAATCGTCACTGCGTGAACGATTGGGTTAGAATCGAGTTTGGAGTACGCGATACCTATACAATTTTCTCGGATGATGCGATCAACAATAAAGGGAGTAGCCATCACGAGCGATGGAAAAATAGTCACGAGTCACCGTGGAAGGAGCCATTCGGGTGCCCCCCCCTCCCCCTCTTCCCTCACCGATCTTGTTTCATTCGGTTTCCTCTGATCAGAGTTAACGATCGTCAAAAAGTGGGGCATATCTCGGGGGCAATTATACGCCGGGTACGTACAGAGTACGGAGGGACACGAGATGGGGCTCTCGAGGCGTGTTAATCGAGTGACGTACCGTTCACGTGGTTCGTCATCATTTTATATATATATATATATATATATCGAAGAAACCACGATTTATATATATATATATATATCTTATCGTTTTCTGTCTTTTTTCTTCTTCGTTTTTTTTATTCATTTTTTTTTTTTGATAACGTTTTTCCAACAATGATAACGCGTGCCCTTCGCCCGCTACTCCGACGTATTTACGGAATGTGGGTTGTGGGTATAATAGAACGTGGCAGGTGTTGCCTGCATCTCTCTGAAATGGAGGGGGGATCAGATTTTCTTTTTTTTTCTTTTTTTTTTGAGCCTCCAACTTTGTATTTTTTTTAAATAGAAAAAATAAGTACTTGAATGAAAAAATATAAATGGAAAAATAAATTGATTATTCTGTTGATAAACAAATAGATGAATAAATATAGGTAAAGAAGCGAAGAAATATTTATCGTGCATTACGATATTTACAATGCACAAAGTTATAAGGATATCTTGTGTAACGATTTAATTTAATAATTATATTTATTGTGTAATCTTAATGAATGAATAATTGTTGAATATAAGCATATTTTTGTTTAAAAAAAAATTTTTTTTATTGGTGCTTTTTAGAAAAATCATTTTATTTATTAATTAACGATATATGAGAAGTGTAGAATATATGTTTGGGCATTACTCGCTCTCGCCTTGCTACAGGACTGTAATTCAAGGCTGAAAATCTCATTGGGCGAAATGAATTGCAACTGTATACGGCCAAGCAGAGAGAGAGAGAGAAATTGTGACAACTAAGGATTATCTAGTACACCTGGTGTGCTCGTGTATCACGATCCTCGCAGCTGTATCGAAAGCTAGCATTGGAAAATCTCGGATAAGATAAAACAAAAATGAACAAAAAAGAAAAAAAAAAAGAATCGTACAATAAACTTTCCGACGATAAACTATCGCGATCTCAACCCTCAATCTCAGATTCCTAAAATTCCTAAAATCTCTTAATAGTTCCTAAAAAATCCTGAAAATTCCAAAAAGGTCCTTAAAATTTCTAAAAATTCCAAAAAGGTCCTTAAAATTCCTAAAAATTCCTAAAAGGTCCTAAAAATTCCTAAAAGGTCCTAGAAAATTCCAAAAAGATCCTAAAAATTCCTAAAAGGTCCTAGAAAATTCCAAAAAGGTCCTAAAAATTCCTAAAAAGTCCTAGAAAATTCCTAAAAGTTCCTAAAAATTCCTAAAAATTCCTAAAAATTCCTGAAAATTCCTAAAATTAATAACAATCGTTCCTAAAAGTTCCAAACTTCTTCTAGGAATGTTTTATCAATAAAAAAAATTCTTCTCAACGAAACCATCTTTCCAATTAAAAACAAATCCCAATAGGTGAAAAAAAAGCGTAATTATAAAACAGTAAAATGCAACAAGGAAACAAAATCAAATGTACTGCCGGAAGTGGCACCAGTGAAAAACAAATTATCCACGTGTTTATTTGGTTCGAAATTGACGACTAGAAATTTTTTTTGTTTTGTTTTTTCCTAAAATGAAGGTATTATCGAGAGGCTTGAAACGAGAATAATACATTCGCTCGTTTGATGACGGAAACATGAACGATTCACGTAAGAAAATAATAGCTGTGCAACCGGAGTTGAATTATTAAATATCAAATGACATCATCGTAACTACGAGGTCGTCTGAGCATCGTGACGTTTAACGATACGTTGTCACGCCGCGAAAGAAGCGATTCTCGTCCTCGGTACACGCTAATTCATCGTTCATGGCCCACCCCCGAGACGATGATCTTGTTGTTGGTAAGCCCGAAGACCGAAAGGAGAAATAAGACGGTAAAGAACTTTCGGGAAGCCGCTCGTACGCGGCGCATCCTATTTTTTTTTTTTTCATTTTTCTTCGTTATTTCTCGCTTCTGCGTTTCGAGGTGGGGTAAGAAACTCGAATTTCGATTGAATTTGACTCGACTCAAAATTTCGAATTTGAATTTATCGAAATTTACAAATTTTGTAAATTTTTGGGTTTGTTTGGGTTTGTTTAAAATCAAAGATTTTCAAATCAGACTAATGAACCCAAACAAATTTCGTAGACTTTTACGAAATTTTTAGTTTCGTACTATTAAAAGTCGGAATTTTGTGCCATCGAATGAATGACGAACGACGAAATGAATTTCCTTATTCGCTTGGTCACGGCTCACTTTTGAATTTCCCAATAATCATCTGTGCAAGAAAATTGAATTTTCGTTTCTTGGGAATCGATTGAAAATTATTTGCTCATTTTTCCTGCATTTTTCGTAATTATAAAAAATTAAAAACTATTTTTTAATTATTAAGACTACAAAAGTTACTGTTTGGGCTTGTTTGGGTTTGTGATGGGGTTGCCAAGAATTTTGGTTTCTCAGGAAACGATTTGCAATTTTTACGAAAACAAAAAAAAAGGTTTTCAAAAATAAACTATTTTTTACACAGGCAATTAAAAAAAATACATGTTTGGGTTTGTTTAGGTTTTCTAAATGATATTTACGAGAATATGAATTAAATATTTTTTTTATTAAATGTTGACTTTTTAGTTTCTAATTTTCTAAGCCTAGTGAAATATAATGAAATGTCACTAAATCTAGTAAAATGGAATTTAATTTCCCAAAATCTAGTGAAACAGAATTAAAATGTCTCTAAACCTAGTGAAACGAATAAAGTAACTCTATAATCAATTTTAAACCGAAAACAGGTTTAAGCTGTAAAACACACATGTACATATATAAATATAGGTCGAGTCACAATAAGTTCTCGTATTCGTTCACAGATGGCTACGTTTCTCGTGTGCGAATAATGTTCGAGATCGCAATAAGTAAAAGGTGGTGGATCAGTCGAATCGTCCTTGTCTTTGGGGAGCATAGTATACAATGATCGTTTAGTGAGGATACTGATGCTGAAACCCATTGTTTAAACAATTATCGCATCCGAGATATCACCCTATGGGTATTTTTCGCGATGCAATTTTTGGGAGCCTCTTTACTTCACAAGAGGCTTTGAAATTAATTGCCATACAAATTGTCCTTGCTTTTTGAATCCTCTGAATTTGTACGGTTTCTTTTTTTTCGATTTTACTCCTTCGATTTATTTTTTTTTAATTATCAATGACAGTTTTGCTATCGATATTCTATTGTTCTTATACCATAATTTGGGTTGACACATTCGTCGTATTTTTTCAGAGAATATTCGAAATTTTGGAAAAAATTTACTTTATGTAAATTTATGCGATGCCAAGCGGGCGGGGGTGGCTGGTACGTTATAATATGATGGTCAAGAAGCTTCACCTAGTTTATCAAACTTTAAACTTTAAACTTTCGACATACTTTAAAAAACCTTAAACGAACTTTAATCGTTAAAAAAACTTTAAACGAACTTTAAACTTTAAAAAACTTTTAACGAACTTTAAACGTGAAAAAATTTTAAACGAACTTTAAATTTTAAAAAACTTTACACGAATTTTAAACTTTAAAAAACTTTAAACCAACTTTAAACGTTAACAAATTTTTAACGAACTTCAAACTTTGAAAAACTTTAAACGAACTTTAAATAAAAAAAAAACTTTAAACTTTAAACAAACTTTAAACGAACTTTAAACTTTAAAAAAACTTTAAACGAACTTTAAACTTTAAAAAAACTTTAAACGAACTTTAAACTTAAAAAAAACTTTAAACGAACTTTAAACTTTAAAAAAACTTTAAACGAACTTTAAACTTTAAGAAACTTCAAACGAACTTTAAACTCTAAACAAACTTTCAAGGAACTCTAAATTTTCAAACTTCAACCCAAATAAACTTAAAATTTGAAACAAACTTTAAACGAACTTAAAATTTTCAAACTTCGAACTAACAAATTTTCAAACTCTGAACAAACTATCAAACTTTAAACATTAAAATTTTAAATAAACTTTTAACTTTCCAACTTTAACCTGTCATCATTTAAAAATTGTACCCCACGATTTTTCTCTTTATTTTGTACATGCTATTGTTATTATGGGGCATGAAAATCCTTAAGAGGAGGATTGCACAATAAATCCGAGCACCGTGGGTCGGGAGGTGACTCGACGATGAAAAAGTAGTTGCGGCCAAGTGAAATAGTACACAATGATCACGTTCAATTTTTGTCTCGTTTTATCTCTCCGACGAAGGGAGGGCGAGAGCGGCGAGAGTGGGGGGGGGGGAGGTGGTAGTGGTCATTGCCAACCCTTCCCCCTCTCGCCTCGTTTTATTTGGTCTCGCTTGCTCCGGTGCTGCGTCTGATGTGGGTCAACCTAGCAATTTCCGTTTCGCGGTTTGGCTCACATTGGTGTGAATGGTCGTTGGGTATCGCGAGTGTAATAGTGAATTCGAGCGTGCGCGAGGATCCTCTTTGCTCGGGATTTGCACATAGCTCGATTGGTCGAAGAATACTCGGATGGCTGGAAGTTCGCACGGAGATAAAACAGGACGAATGGTCGGTTGGAGGGAACCCCCAAAACCATAAATGAGACAGTCATTAGCCGGATAGGTTACGTTCCGGTTGAAACGAAAATCCAAGTAAGTCTTCGGGAAATGGTTTTCGTGAAAATGAACGGCTGGTTTGTTAATGAAGATTGACCCAATTTAGGATTCCAATGGAATGATAATTCAAGAACGTATTGGGTACTGGTGACTCTCATTTTTGTTGTTTTTATATATATAAATATGGATGAAATAAAAAATGGAAATAATTATTGTATTTAGACGTTTAGTGTCATATGGCAGGTCCATGTCGATGGATTTTTATAGCTTAAGACAAATCCACCGTTTTATTCGCTTTTAAGTCTCCATTTCTACGGAAAAAAGTCAAAAAAATATTTTAAAATCGTTTTTTTGCATTTACTGTAATTTTGTACTTGAGGTAAAAACTCGGGCATATTCGTAGTCAGCGGAAAATTTACGATCAAATAGACCCTTTTGAGAGTTTAAAAAAGGAAAAAAAATTTTTTCGACTCTCCCGGCCACTTTTCCAGAATCTCAAAAATCATGAGATTTTAAAAGGTCGTAGAGTGAACGCCTTATATGCTATGGGGATTTATTTGGTGGGTTTGGAAAAGGTTTTTGCCTGACTTAAATAATGGCGTTGGATTCGTTTCGATATCTCTCATAGTTTTCGAGGAAAGTCCATTTGAAAAATCGGAAAAAAAGAGGCAAAGGGGTATGTATGGAAAAATTGGCAAAAATCGATGGTCCAACTTTGAAATTCTACCAAAAATCGAAAAATCATCGGATTTTAATGATTAAAAAAGCATTTTGAAGAGAAAATCGTAATGAAGAGATTAAGCACAGAGTGGAGTGCGAATTCCTAAAGGAAAAAAAGTTATCAATGATTTAGTGAATAAACTTATTTTCCCCAAAAATCCAAAAAAATGTTGGATTTTTAATATTTTTTCTATTAGTCCATTTTAATGTAATTTGATCCCCTGAGCACGAATCCATAATTTATTTCTCCCAAAACCCAAAATTTGCACGAAAAAATTGTATTTTTTATAAGTATTTTACGATTTTTCCATGGAAATTTTGGGTTTTGGGGGAAATGAATGGTAGATTCGTGCTCAGGGGATCAAATTACATCGAAATAGACGAATAAAAAAAATATTTAAAATCCAACATTTTTTTGGACTTTTGGGGTAAAGATGTTTTTTCACTAAATCATCGATAACTTTTTTTCCTCTAGGATTTGGTACCCCACTCTGTGTTCAATCTCTTCGTTATGATTTTCTCTTCAAAATGCTTTTTTGATAATTGACATCCGATGATTTTTCGATTTTTGGCAGAATTTCAAAGTTTGACCATCGATTTTTGCCAATTTTTTCATACATACCCCTTTGCCTCTTTTTTTGCCATTTTTCAAGTGGACTTTCCGGGAAAACTATAAGAGATATCGAAACGAATCCAACGCCATTATTTAAGTCAGGCAAAAACCTTTTCCAAACACACCAAATAAATCCCCATAGCATATAAGGCGCTCACTATACGACCTTTTGAAATTTCGTGATTTTTGAGATTTCGGAAAAGTGGCCTGGGAAGTCGAAAAATATTTTTTTTCATTTTTAAAGTATTAAAACGGTCTATTCGACCGTAAATTTTCCGCTGATTACGAATATACCGGAGTTTTTGCCCCAAGTACAAAATCAGATTAGGAAAATGCAAAAAACGATTTTTAAATATTTTTTTGACTTTTTCCCCTAGAAATAGCGAGTCCAAAGCGAATTGGAGTATATCGACCATTAATGGAATCTTCTCCAAACCTTGGTCACACCATTTGAGAAAATTCTTTTTTTTTACTATTTTCAAAATTTCCACGCGCAAAGAAGTTGTGTCAGCGTTTATTTTGGCCCATTGAAATGTACCACTATGGTCTCACGATATTTCGGCTGGGGATTTCACAGGGCGTACCGCAGGATGCTGACGATACGAATAAAAATTGCTGCCTCGTGTCAGCGATGCTGAGGGGTCAATTGAACCGGAGATCGTCGCTCGCAGCTGCTCGTACCAACATCTCCACTCGCAAGGGCTAAGAAAGCATAATTAACCGCTCATGCGGATGAGAAGATTTTCCACGATAAGCCACCGAGGAATCGGGAATGATACGTGAATCCATATTCAAGGGCGTCGATAAATAATCTCTTGAAAATTAATTTATTAATTAATGAAGGAAATTAATTTGTTAATTAATGAAGGAAATTAATTTATGAATTAATGAAGGAAATTAATTTATGAATTAATGAAGGAAATTAATTTATTAATTAATGAAGGAAATTAATTTATTAATTAATGAAGGAAATTAATTAAAATTAATTAATTCATGATGAAATAATTAATACACAAATAAATGTAGAGATCAATTAATGTATTAATTAATTTGTGAATGAATTTATTAATTAATTAAATCGATTAATACAGAGGGAATCAATTGACGTATTAATTAATTTATGAATTATTATGTCAATTGATTTGTCAAATCGTTTTATCAATTCGAAATAAATTTTTCATTCATTGAGTGATTAATTAATGAATTAAGTAATTAATTTTTTTCTAAGTTGACTAATTTCTAGTTACTTATATGATGAAATTGCGATGTTAGTTTGGGTTTGATTGGGTTGATTATGATATTCAGGAAACGAACATTAAAAAGGGGGATTATTTTTTAAATACATTTAAAAAAAAATTAAAATACGTAATCTTAATTAAGAAAAATCAGAAGATTTTATAATTAATCGAAATTACAAAAAAGGCGACTCTTTTTTATTAAAAAAAAAAATGTAAAAACAGAAACTATTTTCGAATTAAAAAGCAATTATACAAAATGGAATTCTTTTTTAATCGATTTAAAAAAATGTTACATTTATTCAATGTTATAGCTTCATAACATTCTCTTAGGATTCTTAATTACTGATTACATATTAATTAATTAGCGTTTTGCGATAAAAATAATTATGAACAATAAAGAAATATAAACAAACGAAAAATTGCACAAAAAAGCTTCGTTGAGTTTCAACGATGCGAGCTTGAACCCCACGTAGCCTAACCCCTTAATTCGCCGGAGCGAAACGACGTCCGTAACGAAAAATGTAATTGTACCGAATTGCCTGAAGCCCTGGACAATTAGGTGGAATTTTCATTCGCCTCGTCTCGCGTATCCAATGTCATGGTGTTCTCGCGACAATTGGCGAATCGTACCCTCGTCTATGATCCTACGGGGAACGGAAAATACTTTATCGTGTTAATTGTATGAAAGTATAGAACTCCCGCAAACGTTTGATATCCCGCTTTCACTTCTTCATTCACTTCCCACTTTATTCGCTCGACCTATTTCGATGTTTTTTTTTTTATTGCTGACTCAACACACTCCACATTTTTTTTACGATGAAAAATTGGGTTTTTTTTGTAACAATATTTTGCAATTTTTAATCATTTTTTTACGTAAACATATTATTTAATAAATTGTAAAATTTCGTAATTATTACTCTTATTTATTTCATTTGAAAATTAATTTTTCTGAATTTATACAATATTATTATTTTTATTTTTTTTTTATTAAATTTTGTGCTTAAATGACATTACATTTTTTAAAAATTGTTTAAGATTATTATTTTTATTATTTCAAATTAAATTTTGTTTTTAAATATAGGTAATATTGAAATATTTGAAATTTTTTTTTTTTGAAATGATTATTGTTATTATTATTTGATTATTTTTTATAATTAGTAATTATTGTTTTTATTGAAATTTTCGTAATTATTATTGTTATTTGGAATGGTCGAGGTTTCTGGTATCTTTTGTTTGATAATTGGCGAAGAGCCCAAATAATTCAGATCCACGAGGCGAAAAACTATAATGTGCAGACTTTGGGCGGGCGCGCATGCTCAGACGAAGTGCCTAAACAACACGAACCTTGGACGGCAATCAACGACTGAATGACCCTAATAACTGTACCGACAGCTGCCTCGGTGTTCAACTGTGTGCTCTAAGCCACCACCGAAACACCAATTACCTATTTATTTATTTGTTTATTAATTAAATGATTTTTATTATTTTTCCCATTTACAAACAAATTATTAAATAAATCAATTTAATTCATAATTAAACTAGATAGATATGTATTTTTCTTTCATTTACTCATTCGTCAATTAATTCAATTCATTTTTTATTTTTTTGAAAATGAAAATAATAATGAAATTTCGATAGAAATAAAATTTTAAAAAAGATTCACTTTGAATGAAAAAAATAAAAAATGGATCTGTCAATAAATTGAACCGTTTTTTGTATTTTTATAATTGAAAATAACTAATGAATTGATTAATATATTCAATAAATTATTCTATTAATAAATATGTTATATATATATTGAATATTAATATTATTAGGATCTGATAATCAACAGTAATTAATTAATTTAATAAACGAAAGAATTCATTAATTTAAATAAATAAACAACGTGCATTAATTAAAATTGATAAACAACAATACATTATTGACAATTCATAAAATAGTTTGGATTCGAATAATTTTTAGACTTTACAAAAACGTGACTGAAAAATATTAAAAATTGTTTTTTTTGGCTCGGGGGAAGAAAAAGTTTGAGTACGCGGAGACGTGAATTCGAAAAACGATAAATTTGAAAAAGTGGGTGAGATATATAAATAAATGAGTTTGGGTCAACGACACACTCGAACAAGAACGACAAATAGAGCGAAATAGCACATTGTGCGTTTTGCCAAGAGATGTGGCGCTAAGAGAAATACTCGAGAGATATATGGGACCGAGGAAGAGCCTGCCAAATTTTCGTGAAGAATCGCGGACGCAGGTTTCTAAAAAAAAAAAAAAAAAATGTACCTGGGCGATGCTGTTTTTTTTTTCATTTTCGACTTTCACCTTCCACACGTGAATTTCACGACCTAAAAAAAGCTTGACCAACCTATAGAGGATATTATTAATTTTGTGGAAAAAAATTAACGAAAAATAAACTCGTTCGATTTTTTTAGGGTTTTCTTAACGAGATTTTTCATGACGTTTTTAATTAATTAATTAAAAACTTTCTTTATGAATTCTGATACACAAGTTTTTGTTTATAAACGTGCATTTAAATAACGAAATGATTTTAGGACTTTTTCCTTCGAAATTCATTTTTCGTAAATCATTTTTGGAAATAAATAAAAACAATTTTTTTTTCGTTACTTGATGGAAAATTTTTGAATATTCTTAAATAAATTAATTTCAAAAATAAACATTTTCTTCAATAGTTTAATAATAAAAAAATATTTATTGTACCTAAAAAAAAAAGGAACCAATTTTCTAAAAAATGTTAAACAAGCAAAAACTTCAAAAAAATCCCCAAAAATGCTCAAAAATTTTCAAAATTTTTAAATAACCCCCAAAAACAAAAACTGTACCTTTTTACATTGAAAAAAAATTCGCGATCAGTCTACAAAGTATCAAAAAAAATTAACGCATCACAGGTTCATCGGAAGATCGAGCGACCACGTCGTAAAATCATCATTTGTTATTATTAACCAGTCTAACATTGAGTACGAGGGAAGAAATAAATTTGGCAGGGATAAACAAAAATGACGTGTACATCACACATACTTCTACGGTACATAAACGTCCCGTTTATATCCTCGTTTCCCCCCCCCCCACCCCTCTTTCCGTTCTGTTGTTTTTTTTTCGATTCCTCGATAACACGTTACATGGCGATTACGAAATTAGCTCGGAAGTGGCGGATATGGATATAGGTTGGAAGTCAGGCCTCGTAATATCGAAAGGAGGAGGGGGAGGAGGGGTGGGAGGGGGGGGGGTGGAAAAGAAAATAAATCAATGCCTCATCGCCGACAAACCAGAAGCCACGCGGGACCGGATGAATTTCCGGTATCGCGAATTGCGAAGGGAAATACGCTCGGGGATCATAAATGTCCGGGCAATTCGAAGTTGATCAATTTTACGCGATAAAAGTGTTGCAACAATGGAGCAAGTTCAATTGCTCGACGTCGTAAACATCTCGTTGATTAATCAAAGGGGGAACTCGAGCGAAGCCAATCTCGAGGCAAATTTCAAAATCACTCGACCTAAACGACGTTTCGTACATTTTTGTGTATTTTTGAAAAATTTTTTTTTTTGGGTTTTGTTTAGAGTGATTTTTTTGGGGATTGGTTTAAAGTAATTTTTTTGAGCATTTGTTTGAAGTGATTCTTTTGGTTATTTTTTTTATGGGATTTTTTTGGTTATTTTTTTTAAGTGATTTTTTTGGTTATTTTTTTTAAGTGATTTTTTTGGTTATTTTTTTTAAGTGATTTTTTTGGTTATTTTTTTAAAGTGATTTTTTTTGGTTATTTTTTTAAAGTGATTTTTTTGGTTATTTTTTTTAAGTGATTTTTTTTGGTATTTTTTGTAAGTGATTTTTTTGGTTATTTTTTTAAAGTGATTTTTTGTGGTTATTTGTTGAAAGTGGTTGCGTAATTTTCGGTTTGAAGAATTCGAACGAAATAAAAACGTTTTTGGTAATGGTTCACACGTGAAAATAAAAAACAGCAATGTTGTATTGTTAATTATAATGAATTATGCATTATGTCGATTAATTACGATTACTTATGATTATAATAACAATGAATGTTTTTTGTAATTTCATAATTCAATGAAAATGTTATTAAACAATTCAAAGCAATATTTCAATTAAATTTTACAATAAATTGTGACGAAACTCGTTTGTTAATTTTGTTTTTTCGTTAAATTCCTAAGCACGTTTTTTTTCAACAATATTTAATCTTTCAAAATTAATTATTTATTTTTTCTATTTTTTGCTCGTAAGCAAAAGGAAATAAAATTCGTTCAACTTATCAAACCCAAACAAACCCAATTTGGGTTTAGGCTTTATTAGGTTTTTTTCAGTGATGGATTATAGTTAAATAATTTGTTTAAAAATAATTTTGGAAATAACAGAGAGAAAATGGAAAAGAGGAATCGATCGTTGATTCCATTGGGTCGTACCTGTTGGAATCGGGTTCGAGAGATTCCACGATCGAACAGGACTATGAGGCCATTGAACTTTCACTTCCTCGCGGCGTCTGTTTACTGCATTCATCATTCACTTGCACCATGCTCTTTTCCCTCCCGTACTAACGGGCATTGTGTCTCCCTTCGCCACTGTATTTCAGCTCCATTCAAGCATTCCTCGACTATGAGAGATACCTCGACATACCAGTGATAATCAACCGTCGAAAAAAAAAGAAAAAAACAAAACTGACATGTCCCATCAATTTTTCTGTCACTTGATGACCCCATTTACCTTGGAGCTCGAACGTTTTCTTTGGGTTTCCAATTGGGAGGTTACAACGCATTATTAAACTTTGGAAAATCCATAAATAAATAAAATATTGATAAAAATCGTTTTTGAATAAGTAAATAATGAAATGAATGAATAAATAAATAAATAAATGGTTGAATTAATTAATGAATATTTAAATAAATTAATTGACGATTGAATGCATAAATAAATAAATAAATAAATGAATCAATAAATGGATGAATTAATTAATTAATGATTGAGTGAATTAATGAATACATAAATAAATTAATTGATGATTGATTGCATAAATGAATGAATGAATGAATTACTGAATGAATAAATAAAAATATAATTAAATGATTTAATGATTTAATGCATAAATAAATAAATGAATTCATGAATAAATAGATAAATGAATGGATGAATTAATTAATTTATGATTGAGTGAATTAATGAATATATAAATAAATTAATTGATGGTTGAATGCATAAATAAATGAATTACTGAATGAATGAATAAAAATATAACTAAATGATTTAACGATTGAATAAATAAATTAATTAATTAATTAATTAATAGATGAATGAACGATTTACTGACTAATTGAATAATTAAATAAATAACCAAATAACTCCACACCCCAACTCCGGTTAAATCAATTAACTTTGAAAAACCAATAAATTAACAATGAAACGTAAATTAAAAAACGAAAATTACACGTAAATGATCCAGTTGAAAGGTCAACGCCCGTTATAATTGCACGTAAAAAGAAAGAAAAAAAGAAGGAAAATAGTGGATCGAAAAAATTGCTGACCCGTTCTGGCCGTGGGACGGATCGCTGACCAATAAATATGTCGCGCACAAACGTGATTATAAACACGAAAGACCCGCTTCAAAGCTTGTAACAGGGCTTTGAAGTAAAAAAAAAAAACGTTTGAAGAAAAAAAAGTCCGTGGCTTTCAAACGCAAAAGTCAATTCTGGCGTGGCTTTGTCGGAGCGTTACGTCATTTATGTACATACGTACGTACATACATTCATACATATATATATATATATATTTTTATATTTTTTATAAATAAACGAATTTTTTAAAATTCTTAATTTTTTTATACTAATATATAAATTTATAAATATATTTATACGAATATATATTTTATTTATTGATTGTTTTTTCTCAATTTATAAATTCATTTCGTCATATATTAATTTATGAATTTTATTTTGATATTTTATATTCAATTAAATAAATTAATAATCAATAATTTAATGAAATATACAGAAATTGTAATTTTTTAGCGAAAACCATGACGAAGTTAATTTGAAAAGATCCTGAATTACAAAATCAAGAAAATCCGTTATACGAGCTCTCCGATCACGAGATTTACGGTTAGTCTCAAAAGAATTTTCTGTTGGTCCGAACGTTATAATTTCGAACGAGAAGCGAAATAAAATGAGGTTAGACGAAGTATTCGATTGTAGGATGATTTACATTACGAATTTTTTTTTCTAATTTTTATTAAGGGACTTTATTAATATTAAGAGCAAAAATCAATTATCGTTAAAATCGCTGTTACGGATTAAGGGTGATAAAATCGGATAAAAAATAAAAAACTTCGTTTATTTTTGTAAAATTTGAAATAAAATTTGAAATTTAGAAAAAACATTTTTTTAAAACAAAAAATCGTTGCTACGGCCCTGCCGGATTTAGCTAGGCCTGTTCTAACCTCAATTTCAATACTGCTGATGACGACATTACGGACTCGGATTACTCTTGCAAAAATACAATGTGATGTATTGTAATCCATTCGTGGAACACCCTATCGATTCCACGTGGAATTTGTTATGGCGTTCTGATAAAAGCTCGAAATGACTTCGGGGTCATATATAAATTTATTTGGCCGTTATATTTCCTCGTAAGGAAATCGATCCAATAAAAAATAGTACGTAACTCGATAAAGTGTACCAGCGAGGCCAATGATTACAATGAACGGAACTTGACGAATGTCTTATCAATAATAAATAAACTCGCCTTGGCTGCCCCCCACCTCTCCCCACTCTCTATAAATATAAATATTCTTCCGACAAAAATATTAAACTTTCGATTAAACAATTAAATGATATTTCAAAGTTTGATTAAAGTTGAAAATTAAAAAATTGAGATTTCGATTGAAAAAATGCATTTAATTAAAAAGATTTATTGATTATTTTAAAGATTAGAAAAGAAGCTTTAGTTAGGAAAATTATTTTTATTTGAAATAATTAATTGGACTCGAAGATAAATGAGCTTTCGATTGAAAAATGAAATTTAATAAAAGAGATTGCCTAAAGTTGAAGAGAAAAATAAAACTTTCAGTTCAAAAATTAAAAAATGCATTACAATGCAAAAAAATGCAAAATTTTCAATTGCATAATAAATTTGATTGACCTTGAGGACAAAAAAATGAAGTTATCAATTGAAAAATAAAACTCAATTAAAAAGATTAATCGAACGTGAGGGCAAAAAATCCATTCGTTCAAAAACGAAGAAAAAAAAATTAAATTCAATAAAAAATCAATAAAACCTGAAGGTAAAAAATAAATCTGCGATATTGTTTTCGTATTATTCAATAATTTTATTTTCCCCTAAAAAAAAAAATTTTTCAACATTTTGTATACACCGATAGCAACAGGTTGGTAAAAAGTTCATTCGATGGGCTTTTTCACCGAAGCTTCGACTTTCGTCCGGTCGACTTTGAGAGTGGACCATTCGTGGGATGTCTCGAACGTCGATACGATTGTCGATCGTACACCTAATTAGCTAAAAATATCCGTTAGGTCCCTATCGATATCCACAGTAGTACTTTCGTACTTTGTCTCTCTCTCTCTCTCTCGTTTGCTGTATTTAAACTCCAAGTGCATGACTATTTATTTAATTACAAATTACGCGAAGTTCAGGATTATTTTATCTCATTGTAATCGTTAGGTTTACTATATTTTTATTTTTATTTATTTTTATCTCATCTTTACTTTTATTTTTTTTCTTGTTTTCCTTATCATATAAAATTAGTTTTATTATTATCATTCTCTGTTTTTATTTTCTCATTCTCTTATCTTTAAGTTGCTATCTTTATACCATTCTGTATTTATTATCGTGTTAAATTTGCTTCAAGTTTTATGTTTTTTAATTGTTATTTTTTTTGCCCGAAAGTTGTGACTAGGGCATAATAAACCATATCATCATCATCATCATCATCTCTCTTCGAGGCTCGCCTACTTGGCGTCCCGACGCTCCGATAGGCAGTGGAACGTTGTCCAATGCTCAATAAATAAACGTCTAGAAACTGTTAGCCCACGAGTTCCCGCAGCTTTCGGATTCATTGGCGCGGGGGAGGGGTGGGGAGGGGGCGGGGGGAGGGGGAGTTGTTGGGGCCAAGGCAATATTACCCCCTCATTCGTGTGTGTTACTCGGTCATGTAGCCTAACGCGTATTACTGCTGATTGATAAGCCGTTTTATCTGGCCATTCTCGAGGGTTCGTTCGATTCTCACCATAAAATCGAATTTTTATATACGTATCCTGGTTTGCTTGGAAATCTACTTTTTTGGAAATTGTTCAAGGTTAACGTTGAAGTTTTTGCTAAGTTGAAGAATTTTTTTACAATTTGAAGTTTTTGCTAAGTTGAAGAATTTTTTTACAATTTGAAGTTTTTGAATTAAAGATTTTTTGAATTCAGGTTTTTTGAAATTTTTAAATTAAAGACTTTTTCAATACGAGTTTTTTTTTATTTGAGGTTTGTCAATTAAAGGTTTTTAAATTGAGGTTTTTTTTAAAGAGAAGTATTTTTCGAATTAACGTATTTTATATTTGAGGTTTTTACGATTTAAGGTCTGCCAGTTTAAGGTTTTTACATTAAAGGTTTTTATCGATTTAAATATAATTTTTGTTTCAACTCGAGTTTTTTCCGATCTAAAGTTTTTTTTAAGGTTTTTTTAAAATTAAAGATTTTTTCTATTTAAGGTTTTTTTAATTCAAAGTTTTATCAATTTAATGTTTTATAGATATCAAGGTTTTTTTTTCGATTTGACATTTTTTCAATTCAAGGTTTAATTGCTATTCAAGGTTTTTTTTTCCACTGCAAAGTTTTTATTCATTTTTCCTTACGAACAACAAGAATCGTGACAAAATGCCACAGGATCATTATAGTACATCATTTTAATTCTCAACTCGAAGTACGATCGCAGCTCGATTCCTAGGATTGAATATAGATGAGATTGTCTGGATTTCATTCGAGGCTCAACTCATATAGAAATGAAGGTTCATTCAGCATGTACAATGACTTTACAACGTTGAAACTATTTTCAGTGGTTTTCGCACCAAGAATAAAGTATTCGTTATTTTTAGCGAAAGTAGAGCAAGTCACCGGAATAGATTTTTTTGCAAGAGATCGCTCAAGTCGAGTCGTTTGCTTGATTGCGATTCAATCATCATTTGTAAACGTTATTTATCTTCGAAACTATTGAATATTTATGGTTGCTCTGACGTAACGAATTTTTGATTTTATCACTTATTTATTGACATAATAATAATTATTGTTTATTTGATAAAACAATTAAAATGAATTTTATAAAATTAATTAAACTAATTTCACTTACAAATGAATTAAATAATAAGAAATTAAATGAGAGATATGATTTTTAAAAGTAAATAAATGATTTTATTCACTTTTAAAAATCATAATTATTTATAATTAATTTATTGGCTATTTTTTTTCTTATGATTTTGTAACTAACAATAACAAATTTTAATAAAACTCAATTATTTTATTCTTAGCTTTGTAACATTTTTTTATTATTTTTCAATATTATTTATTCATCGATTTAGTATTATTTATTAAAGCAAAATGGAAAAAGGGATTTTCAAAAATATAAAGAATAAATTATAGGAAAAAAAAAGAATTTCCTAGCGTTCGAACGACGCAAGAGTCAACTCGATTTTCGTTATCGACTGTAGGTATTACGTATTCCCTGCTTCGGAACGATCTTAATGGTGTTAATACATCGCTAACGTGGCGCGGACACATCTCGAAGGATTGAAAAATTTCTCGTTACACAATTATTCATGACTTTTGTGCTCACTGGCTCAACTGCTCGACGAGTGATGCTGCTCGCCTGGCTTTCGTGACAATTGTTACGTAAAATTTAACGATACTATATATATATATATATATATATGTGTGTATATTTGAGAGTATCGGTCACCGTATCGTTTACCATGGCACTGATTCATGAGGGGGTCGTGCAATCGTTGCATAATATTTCTCTGCATGCAAAGAGCACTTCCATGATTACATGACAATTTATATATACACACACACACACACATATATATATATATATAAGGCTTAACTTAAGGGGTCGATTTAAATAACAATGAAGTATTCATTGTTGGAAAACAACGAAAATCAATTCTTTTAAATGGTTAATTTTTATTTTTTACTCTATTTTTATATTATTTGTTATATTTTATTTATATATATATATTTTTTTTTTGAAAAATAAATATTAACGATTTTAACGAATTCTTTAGGAATTTTAATTTACCGATTTATCGGAGAAAAAAAATCGAAAATCTTGATTTTGGATAATCATGAAAGTAATTTGCCTAAAATAATGTGGAAAAAAATTGAATATAAGGGATAACGAATTGAAATAAAAATTCTTGGCCGATTTGAGCTTTTTTGTTTCAGAATCGTGAAAATCTCTTTGTTAAAATTTTTATGTAGCGTTTTACAACTGAAAAAAAAATTAAAAATTGCGATTCTGGATAATCATGAAAGTAATTTGGCTAAAATAATGTGGAAAAAAATTGAATATAAGGAATAACGAATTGAAATAAAAATTCTTGGCCGATTTGAGCTTTTTTGTTTCAGAATCGTGAAAATCTCTTTGATAAAACTTTTATTTAGCGTTTTACAACTGAAAAAAAATAATAAAAGCGATTTTGGATATTTTGAAAATACGAAAATGAAATAATGTTTCGATCGATATCGGGTAAATAAAGATTAAAATTTTTTTTTCAAAGTACTTTATTTATCGATTAAAAAAAAGAAATCAATTGAAAACGTATTATATTGTTTAAGATATTGAAGAATAACATTAATTGATTTGATAATTAATTAATTTAGTGAACGGGGATTTTTCGACTACACTTTTCGAAATGTTTAATTTCATTCGTCGAAAACCCTTGATCTTCCATTGTGAAGAGGGAGAAATAAAAACGTGTATGGTCGGAGTAAAAAAAAGGCGCGTGCGATATTCACGTAAGGCGCAAACTTGCGCGTGGAAACACACTCGTTTCTCGTATCGATGGATCGGGATTTAATGAAAAAATTCGCAGAACCGGTCCGCGAGGGGCACCGTGTTGCTAGTCAATTAATGGTGGTAGCAGTTCATCTATTTCTATCTCTTATACACGTATGAATATAAAAGCAATATACAGGGTGTCCCAGCTAAGAATGTCATCCCTGAAATGGGGGGTAGGGGGTGAAATTCTAAGACGATTGATATAAGCATGTATGGGTCCCAGAT
>JAPYZJ010002686.1:0-19556 GCA_030522765.1 Ophioninae sp. B BG-2022a | reverse complement strand
GACTCCCAAAAAAAAAAAAAAAAAAAAAAAAAAATAATAATAATAATAATGATAACAAAATAACTAAGTCTTGATAATTATAATAATTTTATAATTATAATTAATAAATTTATTATAATTTCAATAATTAATTATTATACTTAATGATTATTTGATAAAATAACAACAACAAAAACGACAACAACAATAATCATAATTGTAATTATAATTATTAAAATTATTATTATTATTTTTAATAATATAAATATTAACATAATTATATAATTAATTATAATTAATATAATAATATAATAAATAATTAATATAATTATTAATAATACAATAATTATTAATAATTTTCATAATTATAATTATAATAATAATTATTGTTGTTGTTATTTTATTAAATAATCATTAAGTACAGTCAATTGGTTCGCTGAAATTAAACGAAACCCAGCGAACCTCGTAACTTTGGATTTTCATCAGTGCGCGTGTGTTCCCTCAATGAGACTCCTAGTTGGTAGGATTCTCCATAAACTTGAGGAAATACTTGGGTTCCCCGTGTCATAAGTTGCCGGAAAGTTGTCTAGCCCGTTACGACTCGACGATGCGTCTCTTAAGGAGTACTTCCGGGTTCAGTCGTTATATAAGTGTACGTTTGGGTTTGTGGCAGGGTTGCACGGAAGCTATGAGGCCGGAACGTTAAGGGGGTCGCGATATTACGATCTTATTTTTCTACGTAAAGAAGTGTGTGGGTGTATGGGTGAGGGAGGGAGGGGGGGGGGGAAGCCGGATCCAACGAAGGGACAGTGAGAAACAGAAACGGAATAATGGAAATTTTTGGTCGTTGTTTCGGCGCATGCACGAAATATATGCGAGTTTTGTTTTCGGCTCGTTCCTCAGAAAGGTTATTTCGAGGACGTAGAGTTACGAGGCCGTTTTATTGTATTTTGAAGAATAAGAAGTTTGATTAAAAAAAAAGGCGGATTTTCAAATTTCGAAAGTTAGGTGTATTCGATTATTGATTCTTGTTTGTTTGGGTTTGTTACGTTGGTACACGTGTATCCAACGTGCGTTGACGTAATCGGAAAAATATTTAACATTTTGACCAAAAGTCTTTAAACTTACGTTATTTATGGATTTTATGCCGAATTTGAATTTTTTTCGCACAGCATCTCTTTTTACAGTTGACATCAAAATTCGGGTTAAGTTAGACGTTTTTCGGTGTATTTTTGGAAATAAAACAAAAATTTTTATTTCAAAAATAAATGTGTTCATAAAATAGGGTGACTTTAAATGTCACGTAGTGTAAAGGTACAATTTTTGTTACGAGTAACGACGAGTAACAAAGAAAAAAGAATATCAAAAATCGTATGAAAAAATCAATAAAAATTAAGAAGAAAAATCAGAAAATCAAAAAGAATATCAAAAATAATAACGAACGAGTTCGTTATTGTTTTTGGGGAAAAAGAAGAGATCGATGATGCTTTAGACACCATTTTCACCGAATTTGGACTCACGACATTTTTTCTCTTTTCAAAAGTGACAAGAGCCACGAAAGGACTATCACTTAAAAGTTGGCAAAACAGATATATCGATGAATGAATAAATGAATATTTTTCGAGAAAGAATAAAAAGTCACCTTATTTCTTGAACAAAGTACGTATGCACACAAACCTGCTTACGTACATGGATATACGTACGTTTATGTAAATGTGTATATTTAGATGTGCCACGGTATGAATCGACGATAGCTCTCGTAAAGAGACGCTATACACTAGTCCATCGTAAAGTATACGGGAGTCCGCTCGATGGGGTAGGAATGGCACGGCGACATCGAGGCGCCGGGAAAAAAAATGCCCGAGGGGTTGAACTCTGACGGGGAGGATTGTCGAGAATAGGAAGAGAGAGAGAGAGAGAGAGAGAAATGGAAACCGTACTCCGAGAAAGAACAAAACGAACGGGAAAAAAAATAGAATAAGAAAAAAGCTCGGAGAAAAAAAGGGATCGAGTGGTTTGAAAAAGCAGCAGTGATTGGTCCCAGGAGTGAAACAATGAGTGCATTCGTGGATCCATTCAGATTCCGATATCATTGAGCTAATAAAAGCTTTGGCGAAACGTTGTAATTCTGACTTTAGATTTTGCAAAGAAATAATTTTGGAATAAAAAAAATAAGGATAAATAATATGATAAGGCGAAAGTGGATTTTATAGTAATAATTAAGAGAATAATTAATAATTGATAGAATTGATAATTAATAGAACGAATTAATAAAATTGATAATTAATAGAACTAACTGATAGAATTGATAATTACTATAACTAAGTAATAATATTGATTATTAATAAAACTCATTGATAGAAGTGATAATTAATAGGACTAATTAATGAAATTGATAATTAATAGAACGAATTAATAAAATTGATAAATAATAGAACTAATTGACAGAATTGATAATTACTATAAGTAATTAATAATATTGTGTATTTATAGAATTGACTCATAGAATTGATAATTAATAAAACTCATGACTAGAATAGTTATAAACAGAATATTAAAAGTCAACAAACTACTTCAAAACTTTTTTTATTTTTTCGACTCACTATTTACTTGACTATCGAAGTGAACGATGGGTTGTTCATTTTGTATGGCTTCCATCAGTTGAATATTCTATTCTAAGAGTTGGGCTACATCGACTGCCCTAGATAAATAATTGGGAACACATCGGGACTCTTCTCATCAAGTTTTGTCGTTTGGCTTCTTATAGAAAATTTAACTGGCCCTTGACGACTCCACTGTCTATTTAAGTATTTATAAATCCAAACATTTTTTTACCATACATCTTGGAGTGTGAACTCAGAAAGTCAAGTATTTAATAATCTAGTAGGGAAAACGAAAACGGATGCATCGTTGTGGATTATTGGTGGTCGATAGCACAACGATACAATTTTATAAAATTAAAATAAAAACAGAATAAAATAAAAATAATGATTTAAATAAGTATAAAATTTATTGAATACTTTGATAAATTATATACTCATTAAAAAATCATTTTAATAATCAATTAAATCTTTATAAAAAACTATCAAAATTATTACAAACTTGCATAATTTTTATAACTTAATTTAATTATGAATTATTCACGTGTTCGGAAAAAATGATTTCCCCAGATTTTCCCTATGTCCCGAACTCTAATGTTCTAATGTAATTTCTAATGTCCAAAACTCAATGACGGCTGTTCCATTCCCGAAATTAGGGTTTTCCAACTAAAACAAACCCAAACGCATCCCAACGATTCTCCTTACGGAGAAAATCGATTGGGTGATCATTGACGCCTGGAGAAAGTGTTTTTCGCTTCAGTAAAAGACTTCTCGTGTACAGTAATCGTTGGCCCGGTTAGGGGTGGAAATTTAGCTGGTTTCGTGCACGTAGCTCGAGAAAGAAGAGGGTGAAAGCTGTTGAAAGCGTGATAACGAGCTCGGTCATTCGTCTTCGTGAATTTCGTATGTTTTTCGTGCTGGAGTGTTTAAAAAGTGATCGGTCAGACCGGAAGTGATGATGACTCGCTATTCGTTATCCCAGGGGTGAAAATGATCCAAGATCTTCACTTGACCCACTTCATCCATTCTTCGAGTCTGTTATTCTTGTTCTTAATTTTTTTTTTTTTCATTCTTTTCGACTGCCCTTCACTGGAGTCCAGGCTGCAATATCTTTCTCGACTGGGAACTGTATTGTATATTATTACAATTTTAAGACTCCTATAATACTCTTCTTGGACTCCAGGGATATAAAGGAAATACGGTGACTCGACGCCGAGATGGTAATATGCATTTTAAACTTTCTTTTCTTCGTGTCAACCGGACAGAATTCTCCTCTTCCAGCGGAGAATTTGTTCAAAAACCATTTTCGTGTCGTATTGGATTCTTTCGTGAATAGTTTGCACAATGGAGTAAATTAAACGAGAATAACAATACGTGATAACGAGGTTTTTTGAGGAAAGATTATTCTCGGAATAAATCAAAGGAAAAGTCTGTACAGACCAATTTTAATTACCATTTGAATTTTTTAAATAATTTCAATTTTTTGTAATCACTTGCTTTCTGATAACACATCTTCAATTTTTATAAAAGTTTTTATCACAACTGCAATTTTTTTTATTGAAACTACAATCTCGATTTTTAATTTCGATTGTTATGATAAGAATATTCATTTTTTGTTTTGACTATAATACATTTTTTATTTTCCTAATCATTTTAATTACCAATTTGAAGAATCGATTGATAATTTGAATTTTTAATTTAAATTAAAAATTAGAATTAAAAATGTCTATACAAAATTTGAATTTGAAATTCAAATAAAAAATTTGAAAAGTGCACCATATTTGAAAAATTTCAATACTTAAAAAAATCCTACGTCCTTCCACAGAAAACAATATACAGATATTATTTTTTCAATTATTGTTATCACACTGAAAAAATAGATGATTTTATTACAGTTATCGCCTATTAATTATATTATTAAAATTCTCTCTTATCAATAATATTATGGCTGTCCCTTATCAATTTCATAACCAATATTAACCTCTTATCAACAATATTATTATCATGACTGCCCCTCATTAATTGTGTTATTATAACAATTCCTCAAAATAAATATAAATAAAAGTGAATCAATGACGTAAGCATCAGCCATACTAATCGATTATTTTCACTCGAGAAAAATCTTTTATCGCGAAATTTAATCGTCTCAAGTGACGAGCCCTAAGGGTTCTCCTTTCACCCCTTCGTTCCGGAGTTCTTCGTGAAAAAAATATTCCGATAAAATTCCACTGCTATTAGCCCATCCCTAGGGAATCCCTAGGGAAAAATGTGTGCAGTGGAAAGATATAATAATTTTGTTGTGCGCGGAGTTCGAGGACGAAGACCCAGTCACTCGTGCATGCCAAAGCTCGACGGCTGCAAGAATATCCGTTGATTTTTCAGCCATAAGTGCAGGCCATTATTTCACGTGAAAATGAAAAATAGACCTCGGGGAAAAGCGCAAGTTACGCGCATCAAGTTTGAAATAACTTCTAGTCCCGAGGGACCCGAGATCCCTTTGGCTCGTCGAGCTGTCAACACGCTGTCAACTGTGCGCTATGAAAAACCGTATAACCGACAGATTGTCCTCTCCCTGGTATAAACACGTCATATAAACTCCGTAAAATTTGTATTCCCTCCGGTGAATATTACAGTTTTCTCTTACCCAACGACACGACCAAATTATTTTTTAATTTAATGGACAATAGTTGCGGTCCAACCAAATGGAAATTAATTATTCACTTGTTCTTTTTAATCACCTTTTGCATCTTTGATTTTCGGATTTGTATTATCCTCGAAATTACTTTTATAAATAAATTTTCCCATAATTCAGAATCACGGTTCATTCAAAATTGAAAAAAAAAACGTTTGAAAAAAAGACATTCAAATTTAGTCAAAGTAAAACGCAAAATTTGTAGAATTATTTAATTTAATTGAAAATAACATTCGAAGTAAATAGAATATTTAAATTTGTTGAAAATAACATGCAAGATGAAAAAATGTATTTAAAAAATTATATATATTTTATGAATATTATTTTGAAAAATGTGGATAATAGGAAAAAGAGAATTTATTTAATGAGTTAATTAATTAATACTTGACTTCAAGTAAAGTACATTTTTAAGTATTAATTTATTATTAAATGACCAATTTGTAATGTTAAAAATAATTCTTCCATTTTGGACAAACTTTTTGGTCGACGTTTCATCCAGCATCCTTAAAAAAAATATATAATTAAAAATGGTATTTTCAATGAATAAACTATCACTAATTTTGTTTGTTCAATATTAATTCTTTTTTTTTATTTTTCAAAAAACGCTCGATGTGATATTCGATCCCAAATATTGGATAAAGTTTCAAGGTCTTCAAAGTTACTTCAAGGTTAATGTTGTCAAGTTTATTTAATTTTAGAAGTGTCGATTTTGGTCGAAAATCGGAGATTTTTTCAGTTCGTCCTCAAAAGAGCCAGACGTCCCGATAGTCGTCGTTAAATGGATAAATATTTTTGTCGCCAGTAGTTTATACGTAGAACGATGGTGGTCGTTGCACTCCAGTGGTGTCCCGTTCGATCGATACTTGCAAAGTATCGTACCTTTTCTTCTTATCGCGTTATCACTCGTTCCCTCATCTGCGCTTTAACTCTATCAGGCCTTTGTATACTTTAATACCCTTGGCGTTGGCTCTTCCAATGGAACATTGGAAGCCTCATAGAATCATAGAAGACTTCTCCAGCGAAGTACTCTCGTTACTTCCGTAACGAGGATGAACCGTGAATTGTCATTTCAGGAAGGAGGGGGGGGGGGTGAATTCGAGGACGCCGGTTTTATCTCCCCAGCATTTTGAAAATGCCCTCAGGATATTCCCTGATGGAAAAGTAAGTTTGGTCTTGCAGGCTTGTTTTGTACTTATTCGCTGATAAGGATTTCTTTTTTTAGATGCTTTTCCTCAGGGACGAAAAGTGGTTGTCATTCAGTGGAAGAAGAACTTTCGTGAATTGGAATTCCAGCTGCTTGGATGATTTTATTTATTACGAAAAGTGATTAGGAACTGATGATAATGATCATCATGAAACATTATCAGGAATTGGAAAAGCTGATTATCATGAATGGTGATTAGGAACTGATGATAATGATTATCATGAAATATAATGAGAAATTGGAAAAACTGATTATCATTAATAGTGATTAGGAACTGATGATAATGATCATCATGAAACGTAATTAGGAATTGGAAAAGCTGATTATTATGAATGCTAATGAGGAATAATGAAGAATTAGGAAAAAATGAATAAAAAATCAAACTGATGATGATGAACATCACGAATGATAATTGGAAGCTCATTACAATAGACATTACGAACGATGATCAAAAATTGAAAAAGCTGAACATCATAATCTACTATTATGAATTTTGATGATCACGAACGTCATTAATAGTGATTAGAACCTACCAATCAATTCTGATTCTGATAAAGACAATAAATGATGATAAAAAAAACCCATACGATTATCAACATTATAAATAATCATCAAAAAATCATCCGGACCTAATCTAGACTACATTTAACCATTTTTGCCGAGTTTATTACAGCCTGTATTTCCGGTTGTAACCTTCCAACCTGATCCCAACTACTTTCAGCGTATCCACCTAATTCCAGCCCTACTTTGTGGTCCCATATATGACGGTCTCTTTTATATCCCTTTGAGGTACATTTTCAATTTGCACGACGTCAATCATTCCGTAGCCTGGAGGCTAGCGCCTTCTCCATCGTATTCGCTTCAAACGAATAATCTTCGAGTACAGGATGGGGTATGAGAATATCTGGATTCGCGAGAATATCGTGCCCGACAGAAACGTTTTCCAAGCATGATTATTCGGTACACTGTAATACCGAAATTCTGACCGAAATCTTATCCGGGTGTCGGAGTAAGTTACGTTCAGTGACGAATTCGAAAAAACAAATTTCGCAAATTTTCTAAAAAAATTTGTTTTGTACTTTTGTTTTGTCTAATTCATAGTAAATCATTTTTTTTATGAATTTTACCATGGAAAATTCACCATTTTTATTTTTGGCGGAGTAAGTTACGTTCAGTGACGAATTCGAAAAAATAAATTTGGAAAATTTTCAAAAAATACTTTTTTGTACTTTTGTTTCGTCTAATTAATAGTAAATCTGTTTTCGATGAATTTTAACATCGAAAATTTACGATTTTCATTTTTGGCTGGTTCGACTTGGTACTTTCGAGGTATCAATAAGTTTTTACCGATTTGGCACAATTTCCAAATGGATCGTGGAATTCGATCGTCGGTATATCTCACAGACGCATCGACCGCGGTCTTCGCTGCTTTAAAAAAGTTCGAACGCGATTCACGATTCTTCGAAACTGTGCCAAATGGTCTATTTTAGATTTTTTTATTTCACGATGCTTCTTGCCTCCAATGAGGTCTCTCAACTCAAACCCAACATACCTCAACGAAAAACAAACCCAAACAAATAGTAGTTTCTCAAAAATACGAAATAAATTATTTAAAAAATGATAAATAAATAAAATATTAAAAATCATAAATGACTAAAATATAAAAAAAAGAAATAAATTAATTAATTGTAAAAAAAAACAAAAAAATGGTTCTTGCCTCCAATAAGTTTTCCCAACCCAAACCCATCAAACCTCAACGAAAAACAAACCCAAACAAATAGTAGTTTCTCAAAAATAAGAAATAAATTATTTAAAAAATGATAAATAAATAAAATATTAAAAACGATAAATGAATAAATTATAAAAAAATAAGAAAAAAATTAACTAATTGTAAAAATAAACATAAATAATACTAGCTGCCCCCACAAGGTTTTTTTTTATTTTCTAATGGCAATTGAAAAGTAGACATTAGTGTGAAGGCACAAAGCCCGGTCTAAGTCAATCACACGTTGATCGAGGAATGCCAAAAAGGCTCATTTCACGTTTGCTTACCTTTATTGGGTATCGAAGTTATGGGATCCAGCGGCGAGGCGGAAACCAGCCAGACACACACGAGCAATCCTCCGACAAACATTTTCAGCCCCGCATTCGCTGTATACCGAGTGGATGAAAACTTTAGTACTTCTCGTGTGTTTGAAGGCTCTTCGGGTCCTGGTAGGTTCCCTCGGTGTTCAACACAGTTTGTATTCCATCCACCAGCGTGGAAAACTAGCCGAACGTTTTGTACACGTTGTCGCACTTCGCGGCACTTCTAAGTCCAAGAAAAACACGTTTGGGCTTGCCAAACTGTACTTCCTGATATTTTTTCTCCCCCCTCCCTTAAACCCCAAAAAATCACCAAATTTTTATATCCGGCGATTCATCGATCGAGAATTTTCGATTCTCGAAACGAAAAAATCGTTTCAGCTTTTTTGAGCTCCATTTTGGGTCTTTTCTTCAAAGTCGACTTCACTAAATTGTTTGGGTTTGGGTTAGCTTTTTTTGGGTTAGCTTTTTTCACGAATTGAAATTTTTCACACCGAATGGAAACGTCACTTTCAAAAATGTTTATTTTCACTTTTGCAGTTTTTAGTCGTACGAGTGTAAACAAAAATTTTTTTCATTTATATTTTGACGATATCGAGTCACTTTCCTTTTGCCACGTTTATGAAAATTCTGTACAGCGCAAAACGAAGCGAAAAAAAAAGTCGCGGGAAAGCGCTCGTTCTAACTTTGTTCGGAAGTTTCTCACGAAGGAAAAACGTGGAGAACAAACGATCCAATACTTCGGACACGCAGATCTAACCCGACAAACTCAACTTCGTACTTTATAGGCTTCACTTTCTCCGTCTTCCTTCCGTCTCGCTTTCCCTCTCTCTTACCCACATCGAAAAGTAGTCGAAAAAAAAAGAGTGAATTACGCACGAAATAATATAATTTGAGCTATAGGGTTGCCAGTTGTATTATTTCGAACTTTCTTTTGTATTACTACATGGGACCTACAAAAGCAATGTTTTCATTCAAATTCAAAACTTCTGTTCATTTTTCTCCAACGTGGGTGTCGAAACAAAATTATTAACTTTTGGATAATTGTTCGTTATTATTCCTCGAACATTCCTGCAATTTTACCTTTTTCGTAGAATATTATTTAAAAAGTTATTAAAAAAGATATATAATTGCATAATTAGAAAAATAGATAACGGTAAAAAATATTATATTATATTATTATTATTATTATTATTATATAATTTCATAATTTTTTAATTTATATATAAAACATATTCATATTTTTTTACCTGCATGAGACAGAAATGAAATAATTTTCATGGTCATCAATACATAAAAATTTTGGCATTTGCACTTTGAATAAAATATGAAATACATCCATAACCCATAAAATATCGATTTTACACATAAATATCGTAAAAATACATAAAAATACATAAAATTATCAACAACATAAAAATTATCAAAAAGCATAACAATAAAAATACAACCCAAACACAAAAACCTCAGAAACCTGCATTTAATAAACTAATCAAATATACATATTCGTTAAAAGCTTTGGAAATCTCCAAAGATCAAAAGTATCAAAAATAAAATGAAAAAAAATAAAAACTTTTGTTTAAAAATTTAAAAAAAAATGAAAAAAAACGAAAAAACCGTTTCGATTCGAGGTTTTCGTGGATGGATGGAAATATTTCGAGAAAATTCGAAATAGCTGTTTATCAGGGCTAATGGCTAGGGTATACTAATGAGACTTCATGATCCACTGAGTTGCAGGGTTGGTGCAGATTCACGGCTCGGTGGGGGCGATAAAATTTGCGTTTACGTAGCCATGGCCCATACGTTTTAACAAATTGTAACGAGTCTGTACGTGTGTGTGTATCCGTCGGACAATTAAGCCTCGCCAACCGAGCTACTCGAATCGTTGTTACGCTACCGTTACGAATAATAAATATCCACTCTATTGGAGTATCGAGGGAAGTAGGAGGGAGAATTGACGGTTTTGGAGAGATTCGGGTGGGGAAGGGGGTTTTTACCATACGACATCGAATTTTAGCCCCGTTCCATAAATTCATCCGTTACCATCCCAGCCCGCGAAATGATAACGGCTTTATTATCAAACCGAGACCGCTGCCATATTTAAATGAATTTTAATTGTTGATACTGATTTTTTGAAATTTCGAAAATTTTTACTTTTCTTTCGGAATTGAAATTCACCCCATTAATTGTTACAAATTAATGAATTTTTTAAATTAAACTCTAAATTTGTTTGGGTTGGGTTGGGTTGGGTGTCCTTTTTGTATAACAGAAAAAAGTATTTTTTATCGCTACCAGGGGGGTTTAAATGAATTTAAATTGTTGATACTGAATTTTTTTAATTTCAAAAATTTTGAATAAAAATAAAATGAAATTTACCCCTTTAATTGTTAAAAATTTATGAAAGTTTTCAATAAAACGTTGAGTTTGTTTGTATTTTTTTTTGTATTCCAGAGAAAATGGTTTTTTTTTATCGTTTTTCAACAATTTCTGTTTTAATTGTAACGAATATTACGCTATTCGGACGTTCGAGGAAAATAATGAGTTTTAATTACACCATAAAGATAAAACCGCACAGAGTGATACCAAGTGTGCCTGTGAACGTTTGAGAACCACAGATATTCGCTGTGGTCCTCGAATCATTTTGTGACGAACGTTGACTCGTATGTTTGCGCTTCGGTTTCCAGCGATGACAGTAATTTGTGGAGGATAAGTGACCCTCCCGAAATTTCCACATGGAAGAGCAGCGATTCCCCCATCCAAGGGGTGATTTTCCCTTGAGAGAGAACCAGCAACGATCAAAATTCACCTGTTGGTGAGGCTCCAATAAAAAAAAAGGCTTCATCATCGTATTATCTCTTTTCATTTTCGACTCCTTACTCCTGACAAGTTAAATAATCAAATACCACAATTTATTTATTTTTACACATTATTTTTAATATTATTATTTTTTTATTTACTCAAACTTCGTTAAAAAAAGAAAAATACAATAAATAACAAAAATGTCGAAGATGTATTAATATAAATTTGTAAAAAAATTTATTTACAATTACAAATACGTCACAAAATAATTCGCTTTGTAAAAATAATTATACTTGATTTTTTTATTTATTTCTGTCCATAAGAAATCAAATTTACATTTTTTCGGAATCGAAAAAGCCCACGAAAATTGACTTAAATAAATCGCAGGAACAAAAATCAATCGAACGGGAATGAAAAATTTCGATGAGTTCTGTGTAGATGAAATATGTGACAGTTAGTGCATCAATGAAACAAAAGACAACGTCCACTCGTCGAAAAAAAATCAATGAACGTATCAATAGAGCACAATTTAATGAATACATGAATGAAAAATGAGCTGAATATCTTAACGAAAAAACAATTCGTGTAAAAATAGAAATCAATTTGCTTGATTGAAAAAATAAGTCTGACAAACTTTCGACCATTAAAAATATATTTAAAAATCAATATAAAATGCTAAAATAAAAAAAAATAATAATAATAAAAGTGTGGAACATTAAAATAATGTTTTTAAATCACTAACAATTAGAAATAAATTAAACTACACTGTTGAAAAAATAAAATCAAAAACCGAAAATAACATAATAATAAAATAATTTTTAAAAAAATCAAAATAAATTTGAAAAAATAATAATACATACTTAAAATTAATATTTATCGACTAGAAATACGTAAAACGATTTTTCTCATTTATATTCTTCGAATAGAAATCAAAGTTGAACATTGCTTGGATTGATTGGGGAGTAACGAGGATTGAGAGGCAGCGTTACCGAGAGGGTTGTAAGTCGTGGTTTTACGAGGCCATTACGGATATAGATGCGAGCAAGGCCAAGGAATACTGAGCGCAATCTAACCAAGTGTAATCCCCGTTATTTTGTGATGTTGGTTTTAGTACGGGTGTTAATTAAATTGTGTTGTCTCAGCGAATGTAATCGAGTCTGCTTTACGAAATTCTGGCTCGGTTTTCTCTACGAGAAGCTCGATAATTTTTTTCCTTCCGAAAAAAGTACACCAGCAGTCTAAATTAATTGACTAACTGAGTTTGCTTTGCTGTGATTGGACTTTCAGCCTAATGAAACTACAATTACGTAATGAAAAATCATATAATTAATTAATTATGAAAATGAGACAAAATGATAATAATAATAATAATAATAATAATAAGCATTATTGTTATTTTCCATTATTTTTATTATTAAATGATTGCATTGTTTTAATTAGGTGATTAATAATAACAATAATTATTATTTCCTTCATTTTTATTGTTCATTAAATAAATAATACGAGTGAGGAAAAAGGCTGCTTGAAATTAGTTTATAATAAATACAATTTGAAACACAAATATTGTTTAATAAAAAATTTGAATGAGGCGTGAGAGTTTATAGAAATAGTTAACAATAAAAGGTTCGTTGTTTTACATAAATTCGTTTTTTTCATATGTTCGTTTGTTTTTAATTTTTTTATTAAATTACTAAGATTTTTTTAAATAGGTATCTTATAATAGTAATTGATAAAAAACTTTTGCATTTTGCTAATAAATGACGAAAAAAGTTTAAAACAAAAAAAACTTGATATTTGCATCGAGTACTACGAACGAGAAAATATTTGTCAAGCGTTCGGAAAAATAGTTATTCTCTATCGTTATGTTTTATTTGCGATTCGGTCGAATTCATCGATATGCCGAAGACTGTGAAAATTTAATTACAAGAAACAGAATCGGGTCCGCTTAATCGATGAATATGCGCACGAATATCACGAGTCTCGCTGATTGCATTTATATTCCATTGAACAAAAATGTTTGCTTTTCCTCCCTAAAATCGTCGAGTGCCACTGGAAATGCCCAAAATAAAAGGGAAATATATTTTGACACGCTGGTGCAAACGTTGCATTTGTGAAACTTTTATGAACCCAGGAAAACTCCATTCTCCCACTTTTTTCAGATCTTTTTTTACTACTTTTGTTTCATCGATGATCGGATCAATAAATAATTCAAGTAAACTCGTCACTCCGGGGATTCGTGAAGTTCCAATGGTGATGTCGAGCCTGCTTAAAATTCTGTTATCACTCAAAACTCTATTCACGTTTTATCGTGATAAAACGTGAATTTTTTTTCGGACCGAAAAAAAATTAATAAAAAATTGATAGAATAACGAATAAAATCTTTGAATGATTTCCCTTCCTCTTTGAAAATTTTTATATTTTTGTATCTTTATTTTTTCAAAAACATTTTGAAAAGTTGAATTTTTATTAGATTTTTTGAAAAGATTTCTATATTTTTGTATATATTTTTTTCAAAAGTATTTTTTTAAATATTAATATTATCGGCTAATTATTTAATGGTTTTTTTTCAACAAAGGTTTTCCCATATATTTGTTATTGTAAATTTATTTATTCATTTTTGGAAACGTCTCTTTTCAAATAATCGTATTTATTTTATTTTGAGGATTCTAAATTAAATTAGAGCATGAAAAAATGAAAAAAATAATTACTTTTGAAAATTCGAAAGTATTTAGGCCGAGCGTTGACGATCTTACTGCGATTGAATTTTCCGCTAAAAATTCCATCTCATCTAAATGGATACCGAATATAATTTGCATATATATGAGGCTCGCTCTCGTCAATTCATTCCAGAATATTCCAGCATCTGTCAGCGACTGCATGCGAATCGTGGATCCGCTTTCCACGAGCACCAATAACTTAATTTTCTTCAGTTTTCCGATTGTTCCCCATCAAGAGTTTTTACATCGTCGAAAAAAAAACACGGTCATTTTCAAAACGAAAATTTTTCAGAATTCCAGGAAAAAAAAAGCTGAGAGAGTCGAATCTTCCAATCACTCTCACGTGGCTGTGGAAACGCGAGGGTCATCGCTCTCCCTCGAAGGGATGAAAAAAATCGAGGATAAAATAAGAAACAAAAACATAATCAAATTCCAAATTTAATCTAACCTTAAACACGATACAACCCAAACGAACCCAAATAAAAAAACTTAAAAAAACAACACCTGTTAATCAGTAGAAAATATTGCAAAAAATCTCTCATTATTAAATGAAATTTTTACTCATTTAAACCCAAACAATTTCTCTAAAAATACTAAAACAAAAACCACCTCTGTCAATCAGGAAAAATATAACGAAAAAGCCCAAAAAAATCATCCAGCAAATTTTTTACTCGTCTCAACCCAATCGTGGTTTCCAAACATGAAAAAAAAAAGAATCTTATTTTCTTCCTTCCAAAAAATCCTCTGGATAATAACTCGTAAAAAAATTAATAAAACTATATAAAAACGCTAGAAAAGCCATCCCTGTTAATTAGGTCATCAAACACAACAAAAAAGCACAAAAAATCCCACCACGAAAAAAGCTCAAAAATCATACCACTAAGATCTCCAAAAACCACACCACCAAAAAACAAATCCTTCCAACCCAGCCACATTCTCCTCACGTTCACACAAAAAAAAAACTTCTCCCCTCATCTAAAGATTCCAAAACTCCACAATCATAAAACCCACATTTTCCATCACGGCTGGTTCGAAAAAATTCCCAAACCTCCAAATTTACTCACACCCAATCAATTCTCCTTTTTTCAAAAAAAAAAAATCTTTTCCTCCGCGACTCCAAACCCTCGTATTCCAAAAACGCAAATTTACCCCAAATTAATTCCTCTAATTTTCCCTATAGAATTCTTGCAAATCTTCCTCATTTGTTGCGAAGAAACTTCGAAATAGTGAAACGTCAAAAACCGCTTAAACCGCTGCATGAGAGCGTTCGTTATTTTCAATGGTTGTTTACGCCGTGTGTTAATTAGCCGGATTATTTTTATTTGGTGAACCGTACCGAGCACGCCGTGCCCCGTGGAGCGCGCTCGGCGCACTGTCGGCTTTTCATCGCCACGCTCGAGGCACCCGATCATCGCCGGCAGCGGGAAAACCGACGCCTGCGCTCAGGCAACCCGCTATGCTCGACGGTAAGTCTCGCAGGAAAGGGCGAATACGAGTGTGCGAACGAGCGACCCTCTGGCGCCTTTTCATCCCTCCGAGGAGGATTGATAAGCGAAGCTCTGAAGGGCTAAAGGGGAGGGGGGGAGGAAAAAGCTTTGGGGGGAGGAAAAAGCGTTGGGGGTGAGGGGGAGGGGAAGATCGAAGGAAAAGGGGGAGGAAAAAGGGTTGCTGATAAGGGGAAATAAGGGGAGGGGGAAAAAAGGGTTTGGGTTAAAGGGAAGAGGGGAGGAAAAAGGGTAGGAGGAAGGGTTGGCAAAAGAGGGGAAAAAGGGTTCGTTGCGCTCATGGAATATTGAGGCTGCGTTTCGTTCGGTCGAAAGCGATATGAGATAGAGCTTGGTTTTATAGATACTCACTGTTTGTTTTTTTTTTTTTTGGTTTTTTTATGTGCGTTGAACACACGCGGTACAATTAGGCTGATTTGATGAAAAATCCACCACGATATTTGACTTTAATATTGAAGAGGAACAATGGTTTTATTGATTAAGTGGATTGGAGGATATACTGGTTTTGAAAATTCAGTGGAATGGGAAATAAAGAGGATTTGGATTTTTGATGGATTTGATATGGTGCTGGTTTTGAATATTTGATGGATTCGAAATTTAGCTGGTTTTCAAAATGTTTTGGAAGGTAGTGCTGGAAGGGAAAAGATCGGGATGAAAAGGAAACCGAAATAGAAAATCGTGTCGTACGTGGTTAGGATACGAATAGGTAATTTAATAATAAATTAACATTTGGAAACGTTAATTTTCTACTTTTAATTATGATTGAAGAGAAAGTCCTAAAATTTTCTCGAATTCCGGGGATTTTTTAATATTCATCGAAGGATGGTTTAAAAAAATTCATTTTTAACCCAAACAAAAAATTCATTTTCAAAAACTGACTTCAAAATTCACTTCGAAAATTCGATTTTCCATTTCTCTTCTTCAATCTTTAAAACGAGGTTAAATACTGATATATGTGCTTGCCCTTTCACGTCTCTAAGATTATAGAATTTTTCATTATTATTATTATTAAGCGGGTCGTCGATTTCGTCCGCCAGAATTTCAAAATCCTTTATAAATTATAAAAGGGTATTCTATAAAGCGACGCACATGGACGAGGCTTTAAAGCTCCAGCGAAGTGCACGAGTAGAACGGGCGACAAGCTCGATAAAACTTAGCATAACGAAGCCCTTTCTTCATCGTTGTCGTTGCCAGGCGACTCTTAGAAATTGTCTCCTCGTCATTACTGTTCTTCGTTCCCAACTCCTTTTCTCCACTTCTACGTTTGGCCCAGCTTGAAGGACGTTTACGACGCGAATCAACGCTGGCCTAATAATTGAAAGCCATTTGCTCAAGGAGGTAACCTCTGCTCGAAGACTGATAGGGGATAAGCATCCTACATCGAATTTCTTAATATCGGATAGAGGACTATCTTGATCGTTGAGATTTTTTTATAGCGACATCTATTTTTTATTTTCCCGAAAATGGCAAAACCATGAATTGAGTTTTTAATTTTCGTGACTTTTATGCTTTTACTAATTTTACTGATTTTACTAATTTCATTAACTGTACTGATTTTACTCGTTTTTCTAATTTTACTGATTTTATAATTTTTATCAGTTTTCCTGAATTTTCTGATTTTACTAATTGTACTAATTATACATATTTTTACTAATTTCACGGATTTCACTAGTTTTACTGATTTTTCTAATTTTACTGATTTTTCCAGTTTTACTGATTTTACTGATTTTTCTAGTTTTACTGAATTTACTGATTTTTCCAGTTTTACTGATTTTACTGATTTTTCTAGTTTTACTAATTTTACTGATTGAGCCAATATTACCGATTTTTATTGATTTTATTAATTTGACTGATTATACTGTTTTAACTAATCTTACTGACTTTACTGATTTTACTAATTTTACTGATTTTACTAATTAAACTGATTTAACACCTGGCCTTCCCTAGTGATTTTGCCTTTCATCCGCACTTCAAATAATAATCTTTGTGATTTCGATCAGCACCAGTCTGACACCCTCACATAGTTGAGTTTTCTATCATTGAAAAGGATCGTTTTTTCGTTTCGCGATATCAATCAAAGGCAAATTCAGGAATTCAACAACCAGTCCAATCTTCAGATGCCTTCCATTTCCTCTTCGAAGTTTCATCCTAATCGGAATCTGCAAAAGCTCGAGATCTCGTAGAAAATGTGTCCGTCTGGAATCCGGTGGTGACGAGTTGAAATTCGGTTGAATCGTGAGTCATGTCCTTCAGGAAACTACCGGGGCTAATCAATGCTGGACCTTTCTCCTTTGAAGCTTTTGCTTGAATAATTCAACGGGCTTCGGACGGCGAGAGGAATAACGACAAAAGGAATGGATAACGTCGGGAGTGACGAGGATGGTTGGAAGACCCAACGAGTCCGCAATAAGACCAAACGGACCGTTGGGTGACTCGGAGATCCCGGAGGATACAAAGGGACAACAAGAACTATGGCTACCCGGGAGCATCTGCTTCGTCCTTCTTTGATGCTCATGCATATTCTCCTCTTAGCTCTTAGCCCTCCCCCCCCCCCCCCCGCCCCCAATGCCACTCCAAAGTCCCCATCGAAACTCCGCATTTCTAATGTATCGTTCCGCATCCACGACTCTACACCGACGATCATAACTCGCCTCGGACTCACCCCTTTGATTTTCCTATTCAGATATCTCTTGAAGGATTTCGTCCAGTCAAGATGAAAGCGAATTTCCTAGATGCTGGATTATGCGAAATGGAAATCATCGGGACCTAATGATCGATCAAACGTAGCCTGCGGACGTTCAGGGAAAACCGTGGTGGATTTTTGAGCTGCTCATCACATTTTTTTTATTTTTCTTTTTTTTGATTTTTTTTGTCGTCGATTTTTTGGAGGATTTTGAAGTTTCATAAAATCCGGTAGATTGTTTCTAATTTCATTAGATTGATCAGAATCTCGCGAGTCCTTTATAAATTTCTCAAATTTCTTTAAAAGTAACCGAATTCCTTTAAAATTCGATAAAATCATTTGGGGTGCCTCAAGCTCTATTGAAACTCTACAAGTTTTATTGAAATTCCATAAATTCCTTTGAAATTCCATAAATTCCTTTGAAATTCCATAAATACCTTTTAAATTCCATAAATACCTTTTAAATTCCATAAATTCCTTTTAAATTCCATAAATTCCTTTAACATTCCATAAATTCCATAAATTCCTTTGGAATTCCATTGAAATTCCTCAATTCCCTTCAGGATTCCGAAAATTCCTTCTAAATGCCTCAAAAACATTTCCAACCCCCATAAACCTTAAAATCACCAAACTCCTTTGAAACTCCTTCCTTCTCCACCACTTTTGGTTCTCCCAATGACCCAATGCAGTCATTCAGAAGCTCCACTGTATTTCTTCCCCCAAAACTCCACGATTTCAGCTCGCTTTATCCAGTTCCTACTACTGATAACCGAATTTCGAATAAACCCAAACCAGGTCTTCACCAACCTAAAAGAATTTTACAGTTCCGGTTACCCTTATTGCCATCATTGCCCCCTCATTAGTTGACTAGAACTTAGCTACTTGAAAAGTTTCAATGACAAACCCAAACAAAGCGTTATTGGGGTTCTTTTAGAACCAAGCTTGACTCTTCGTCAGCTGAAATATGCGTTTGCTGGGACAGGCTGAACAGTCCGATGAGTAGGCCCGGAAATAATGGCAACCGGATGTAATGGAAGATCGAATACGGGCAAAGGAATATCTTGGTCGATTGTAACGCTGAGGTAACTCGAAAAGACAATCGTACTCTAAATGGTTATCCCGGGGGGTCTTGAAAGGAACTACCGCAGGGATCGTGGATGAACTTTATGAAGTCGTAAAAGTTTAACGATGGCCGGGAGCTAGTAACATCGACAGTAAAACGTGGGAAAGGGTGAAAAAGGGTGAAGGGCAAAAGAGGAAGTTTGAGGGAGATCGAGAGATGTTTGGGCAAA
>JAPYZJ010002685.1:0-19561 GCA_030522765.1 Ophioninae sp. B BG-2022a | reverse complement strand
GACCATCGATTTTTGCCAATTTTTCCATACATACCCCTTTGCCTCTTTTTTTGCCATTTTTCAAGTGGACTTTCTGGGAAAACTATAAGAGATATCGATATGATTCCAACGCCATTATTTAAGTCAGGCAAAACCCTTTTCAAAACACACCAAATAAATCTCCATCGCATAAAAGAAGCCTACTCTACGACCTTTTGAAATATCGTGATTTTTGAGATTCTGGAAAAGTGGCCAGGGAAGACGAAAAATTTTTTTTCCGTTTTTAAACTCTTGAAAAGATCTATTTGATCGGAAATTGTCCGCTGATTACGAATATGCCTGAAATTTTGCCGAAAGTACAAAATTAGACTGGGAAAATCGAAAAAACCTTTTCTAGAATATTTTTTCGACATTTCTCCCTCGAAATAGAGAGTTTAAGGCCAATTAAATTGTGGATTTGTCTTTAAGGTATAAAAATACATCGTCATGGAGCTGCGATATGACACTGATCGTCTAAATATAATAATTATTTGAAGGATAAGCCCACTGAAGGGGCACGCCTGATTGTCTGCATTTCAAAATTAATAACAGTTCAGGGGTTGATCCGGGAACCATACATGCTTATATCACTCAGAATTAACAGTTTTAAATACATTATTGAAATAACGTTTGTCTTACATTTCGTCACTATTTTGCTTTGAATGAGATTGCGACAACCGCTCAGGACTATTTTTCAGATGTCTATTTATCAACTTTCACCCTGCTCTCTCTAAACCTAGTAAATTTCGAACACACGACCATCTCGAATAAACCTGGCGCCGCAAATGACCCGGTGTTTTCTCAAGATTCTCTCGATCGCGAGTACTCGTTTTTCCATGAATTCCACATGGATCGAATTTCCTAGGCGGGCACTCGAGACCGTGTCGAGTAAAGTGTGCCGCGCTTTGTCTTCGCATCGCGCTGAGCGTAAGTAGTGGAAAAACAAAGAAGCGCCAGCGAGCAATTGCGATTTGAACTTGGCTCGAAGGAACCGTTGACTATTCGAAAAAGACACTTTTCCGAGGTTTGCGTTTCTTCTGGGGCACTTCGGGCGCTTTATTTGTTGGGAGTAAAAAGCGGCGAGTGAATGTTGAGCGACGGTCACCGACTCACGGTCCAACGATCGAGAAATCCCCGCGTTATCAGAGTATCAGCACAACAAGAGAGGGGCTGGAATGGGGGGAAGGAGAGAGAGAAAAAAGCGAAGCCATAAAAAAGGAATGGAAGAAAGGCGAGGAGAGGAGAAAATGGATGTACAATAACAGAGAGAAAAATAGCGACAGGGGTAGCTGCGACGGCCACACCGATGAATCCTTGGTTTTATTCGCGGACACGAGGTATTACTGTACCTTACCGCGATGACACGGAGGGTGGGAAAGGAGTGTATCGCCGGAAGGACTTCTTCGAGGATTTTCGCCACTGGAAAGGCTCCCAACGCCCACGCTTGAAAAATGTTTCCGACGACGCTACCGTAGCTGGTGCATGAATGTTGTACGAATACCCGTAGACTTTGTTTGCAAGCTTGGTATATACGATGTATAAATGAAAAGGGGATGTCAACGAAAAAAGGCACAGCGAAAGGGAGGAGGAGGAGGAGGACGAAGGAGAGAAATACCAAGCGAACAAACAAATGCACACACGCTGCGCGCATCTCTGTCCCTGCGTTCTTCCCTTCATTTTTTTTGTTTTTTTTTTTTTCGTTCCTGTCCTCTTCCTATCTTTCTCGTCTCGTCGACATATATACTGCGATTTTTCAAAAGAACGAGACCCAAACAAAAAACCGGAAGTTTATCTGTACGAGCTGAGAGAGGCCGAGGCTTAATGCCAACGAGCCGAGGACAAACGGTTATAACTGCACGATACAGTGCGGTGGAAACCAAGTTTTTCGTACCCGCTGAGGGAATCGTGTACACCGCATAGCGGTGGCCAACAAAAAAAATGACAGTCGATCAAAGAGACGGCGGAGGGAGACTTTTTCAGGTGAATCTCAATCTAGTAACGTCCCCCCTCCTCTCTCTGTCTCGATCTCTTTTTCTCCCTACTCTTTGTGCGACCGAGTATTGTTACATTCAGAAGAGATGAGAGCATAATGTTTTCGTTCTCTCTTTGTTGCTCACGCTCGGTGCAATAGCACGGGCTGAAGGTAAAATGGGGGTAAATAAGGGGGAAGGGGGTGAACTGAATTTTATCCGATTCATATGAGTTTTTACTTTTTTGCTCGGCCATATGGAACCGCTATTTTGAATTTTTTACTTGAGGACAAAATCGTAATCAGTGACCTCGAATACCCGGGTATACCTATTTTCGTGAAGGTCCGTTTTTTTTCTTTTTTACGCGAAGCGGGAGATTTTTCTCACTACTCGAGGGGTGAAAATCGCCATATTGGGAAGTTAAAAAGTTGATTACGAGAAATTAAAAAAAATATTATATATAAATACCATTTTATGCACTCATAGTTGAAAAAGAGAGGCAATCTTCGAGCATCTTCTACGTGAAAAAAAAAAATATTTTAAAAAATGTTCGTGATTTTTTGTGTTCTATTACACCCTTTTTTCCCAAGATTTGATTTCAGTTTCCTCATGTCTTTATGCAGAGTTCATACCTGGAATCAAAATGAGTTTTGTAAATTCATTTTGATTTCAGACTTCGTTGAGGTTTCAATAAGTAAAGTTTAATCTCTCGAAAGAGTCTTTTTTAAATTTTGAAATGTTTGAGATTTCAACGAGCTGCAATGCCCTTAAGTAGATCGTAAAAACAAACCCAATGAAACGTCACACGACGTGATTGTACAAAGCAACCGGTGTACCTTGTCGAAAACGTTAACGGCGTCAAAATGTCCGCATCGTTGAACCTCGAGTCTCCCTCGAGCTCGAATCACTCGGCGCAGCACGTTCCAAATGAAAACTCAGGATTTCACCGAAAGAAAGTGAAGCGCGGGCAACCACGTGCCGGAGTTTGACGCAAAGACTTTTAATACGTCTGCCAGTTCTCCCGAACTCACGTACACTCGTGGAGGGTACCGCAACGTCGCGCACACTAGTTCTACCCACATACGCGTCAAAATATCATACTCGATATCGTTCAATTCCCTCTCAGACATCTATACAGCAACATTCTGTTGGAACGGAGGTTCGAAGGATTCTTTCACCGTGATACTCCCACGTATCGAGGAAACGAGAAGAAATCGAAAGAAAGTGAGAAAACAAGGGAAAAAGAAAGGCGGCAAGGGTATTGGAAAAACACCCCGGTTCGAAAATCCGATATGAAGAAAAACGATATATATATACATGTATAGAAAAAATAGATATTCGTGCACGTACAAGCGAAAAGGTGATTTCGAGGACATTCGATTGCGAGAAGTCTCGATAGTTGCCAATCATCCCTATACTCAGCATTATCTAAACCTCGATGTCTTCGAACTCGTCTCAATACGAATGTCAGCACCATCCTACGAAAAACTCTTTCAAAGACACTTCAGTACTCAAAATCAACGATTGGCTTGACAAAAATTTCAAGGACGGCCCTCGAACTGTCCGATGTGCCGATAGTCCACGCGACACGTATACAACGGGTTCGAAATTACGTTATTTACGATATAGATGTATTTTCGTTCGATCGACGGTACGGTTATCTACAGATAGGAAGAGATGGCTGGATTGTAGGACGGTAAATGGAAACGAAAACGAAGAGGATATACCGGGGGCCCATCCGATTCACAGTCTCTTCCCCCAGATTATGCTAACGAGACGATGCCAACGGAGATCCTAAAGTACAACTGAAATCGTTCTCCTCGTTTATTTTCCATTCAAGTCTTCACTTCCATCTTCCTACGTTTCGGGCTTCGGCTGACAAAGCAGCCGTCCGTCTTACACTACCGAGGAATCCCTGACTCACTTCACTCCGTTATATCCACCAGGTTATGTAGCTGCATCCGAGCGTGAGGAAAAAACCAAAAAAAAAGAGTGACCTCGAGTGATAGTGAACCGTGAATGGATAACAGGCAAAGATTGTTCAACGTGTTACACTCAGGGTCGCGTATCGATAAATGTGCATTACAAAAAAAACAAAGACGTTCTGATTTCAAATATACATAAATGGAAACATTTAAAAAATGCATGGAAAAAACGTTTGGGACACGGAGTGACATTGAAGTAGCGAAACATTGACACATCATCAAACCCTAGGATTTGACAGGTTATCATTTTGTGGAGAACCATTGCGCCCTAATGTGACATTGATGATGATAAATTTTATTCTGCCCCAGTTAGAAAAAAAAACTTGCCGAAAATTTGGGAATTACAAAATAAAATAAAAAACAAAAATTTTCCAAAATAATAACTAAAATAATCTAACAAAAAAAATACAAAAGAACGGAAAGTAAACCAAAAAACATGACATAAATGAAAACACTCAATATAAAAAAAACGCAATATGAATAAAAAAACGCAAAATAAGCTAAAAACAAAATGAACGAAGAGTATCGAAATTGAGGTTATGCGAGACTGGTAAATCTACAAATGCGAATCTACGTGGATGTTCTTTCAGTTTTGAACGTACTGATGCGAGTATTAGGAGGGCCTCCGTCGGTTTGTCGTTGGGCCACGCGGTACGTAACCAACCGCGTGTTTCCTCGTGGTATCGTCCCGGCGGGTCTTTTCCGGCAACGAACACGATCTTCGCTGAAGTGTGTCTCAGCATCGTTTTCTCTCTCATTCTCTGTCTCTCTTGAGTACTTTTGCCCCAGGTTCCCTGTAACTCGTTCTCTCGTTCAACAGTGAATGGCCGGTGCTTTGCTCCTTTTAAGCCAAAATCAATAGGGATGTGCGCCGATCTGATAAGTACCACCAGAGCTACGTTCTCACTCCCATTTCCGGCAGAAGAGAATGAAAGAATGAGACAAGAGAAAAACGACCGTGCTTCGAAATAAAGACGAGAAGGAAATGAGAATATATATACATATATATATAAATATATATATATACAGAAGAACATGTATATAGGGTGTGTCATTGAGAGTCAGACCCTCGAAAACAAAATTTCGACATACAATTTCGAAAACAAATTTCGACTGGAGGACAAGGTCATTCCAAAGTCATTAAATCGCGGATAATTGATCTTCAAAAAATCCTAAAAAGAAGACTTTGAAAAATAAGTTCTCTCTTTCGGTATGATTATCACGGCTGGTAATCGATTCGACCGAAATCACCTTAACGAAGCTTCTAGGAATTTTCTTTTGACCCTTTTTATCAAAAATCAAGTTAAATCGAAGCTTTCGAGTTTCTTGTTTATCGTGGGCTCACCCGGTATACCCGTGTGTACGTGTATAGCGAGAACGAAGATCGAAATAGGGTAGACGAAGGCAGAAACCTGGCTGGCGAAAACCTCCAGTCGAAATTTTGTCTGAGTCTTATCCCAATCCGAGAATTCGAAACACCTTGGCGGTTTACAATTCCCGGGGAGAAAACTCGATATACTCTGTTTTACTCCGAAGGAGAGAACGGAAGCTCTTTCGGCGCAATCCTTTCGTCCCTTCGGAGCCCGGGCTTGCGGTACCCTCCTGTGCCGCGGTGTGACAAAAGATAAAGAAAAGATCCTCATCCGGGCATTAGAATAGTTTTCAGGATTTTTCTTTTATATATATGTATATACATATGTGTGTAAAAGTTCCCATAAACACACATAAAGAAACATATATAAAGCCAAATAGAATGAGGTAAACGGTATAAAAGTGATCGTGCGCATAGTCGAGAAGACGTAACTTTTCGCTTTGGTTGGTCTCTCTTGTACGCGGGCAAACGTTCCAATCTCCGGGGAATTTGTGGAACTCGCGGGCTCCGACTATTACGCCCTTTTTTAATCCACCCTTGCGTTCTTCTTTTATACCACAACGTCATTTTCGATCGGAAGTGACGTTTAACTCGGCACTTACAAGAAATAACGTCAACTCGCCCCCTCGCTTAGCCCCCTTAAGATCCCTTGTATCACTCTTCTTTCCAAAAAAAATCATCGAGGACCTCGAAGTATTTGGAAAATATTGTGAATTCTTACGGTAACGGAATTGCGTTTTAACTTTGATGATTGTTTGTTCTCACGGTAAAATGCAAAGGGAATCTGGAAGTTTCAGATTCCAAAATATGATTTTTCTGTTTTGTGGAAGGACAGATCGCCAGGTTTATGTGAGTTTAGGGTCAGATCGAAACTACGTTTTTCAAACAAATATTCTTGTCAGTTTATTGATAACGGAAAAATCAAGTATTTTTTTGTAGACAAAGGAACCTTCTTAGCACGTTAAAATTTCCGAAATTTCTTAAGTTGAAGAAAAATCTCGATCGTACGATTTTCTTTTTAAGGAAAATATTTTCCTAACATTTTTTATTAAATTATAAAAGTATAAGTAAATTGTTTTACTGTTTTTTTTTAACTTCAATTAAATAAGTGATTCTCCATACTAATTGAAGGTAAAGCAATTACGAAGCATTATTTAAATAATTGTAACGTTATTCTTTACAAATGTTGTTCAGTTGCAAAAAGTTCAACCTTGGCAAAATAAAATATTAATTGACCGATCCTGATGGATGGATAGTCGGGGTTCGGCCTTGGTGCAAATGAATGAGCCTTGCGAAAAGTCGGTACTTCGAGAGGTGACCGCTCAACAATTCTTCCGAGACCTTGGTATAGGATACTTTAAGCGAAAAGTTTGTCCTCCATGAAATCAAAAGAATACAAGACCATATATACCAGTACAGGTTTTATACGGTTTCCCTGTGTCCTCGAAGAATTCGATATAGCGAAGCTTAACTCGACTGTGGACGCAATAAAAAGTTAGGTTAACGGATGGGGAACGGACAAGTGCGGTATTGTGTGGGTGGTGGCAGGGGGCTTTAGAATGGGAGGTAAAACGAAATAAGGCGGTGGTTAGGTCACGTAAAAAAGGAAAAGATCCTGTACGACTGGGACAAACGAATAAAAAATATATATATATAATAATTCTGTGTACATTTTCAAACCCCCGGTTCCAATGTGTTGTTGAAAAACGATATTAACATCCATCCATTTTTCAACCTGATACTAAGAACGAGAGATTAGATTTACCGACTTCAATACAGAAACTTCGCAACAACGTTGTTGTTATTTTTTTTTTGCTTTATTATTTGATTATTTATTATTATTACTTTATTATTCTTAATAATACTGTAAATAAAATACTTTATTTTAGTATACACAATATTTTTATACTATTAAAAAAATACTTTATAATACTATAAATACAAAAAGTATATTTTGTATGATTTTTTATAATAAGTAATAATGAAATAGGATGTTACTTGTGTCAGGATAAAACGTTACATTACGGGGTAATTTTCAACAGCAGAATCATCGAAAGAGAAAAATTTCTTCGATCGTCCTGTCCGGTTGAAATAGCAAGCAATCTCCGATCAAGAAGATTGGGTCCATTCGATATACAACATTTACTCAGTAAGATATACTTGGAGGGTTTGCTAGTGACAAACTAGGAAATTATGGGGACGCCAATTTAAACGTGGTCCGTGGGTCATCGCGTTTCTGTGCGGTGGGAATTCTGTGTACGCGTATAGCCCGTTTGATAGTACGAAGCTTCAGCCCGAAGCTATGTTGAATACGAACGGGATCAAAGCTATACCAAGTCCGGTGCGATACACACAAGCCTCTGACCACTTCCGGCGAGTTGAATTGAACTCGTCCCAGGGACGCGATCCGAGATATATGTACACTTTACGTTTGTACGAGCGTGCTTAGTCGTCCTTGTCGCTTGTGAAGGATTACACGGCCTACCATCGAATAATCGATAAACCGCTTTGTGTGATCTTCGAGGGATTCCAAATAAACACCTTTAATTGGTTACGTTATTCTGACAAACGATCGTCCATTGCGAATCAACCCTGCTCCCACTACAATCCTTGACCCGTCACCGTTAAGGGAGAAGAACAGGGAAACAAAAAGAAATTGCGCTAATTATGCAAAAGTGGAGCTCCGATTCAATTTTCCCGAGAGATTATTTTTTTTCCATAAATTACTTTAATTAGTCACCACTAGTGATATTTTGCCGGCGGAGGAGGACATTTTTAATTATAAAACCCAAACAACCTTATATAAGCTTTCGAGCTATAAAATTACCCTACTGACAGTATTTCGAACTTTTCTCGAAAACGGCTCGGTCGAATGACGTGAAATTTTTACAGTGGATGTCTGACTGCTAGGGGAAGGGGCTGTCACTCTTGGATATTCGATTCAACTGGAAATAAAATTACCGACTCGATCAGACGGAATAATTTTAAAGGCAAAACCGCCTTCCATCCTACCTGCGGCGTACTGAAAATAATGAAAAGTCCGAATATAAGCCTCCCAGTATAAATTCCGACAAAAAATACAAAATTAAAAGCCGATGCTGGATTTTTCACACTTCCGGTAGACGAGCGCAGCAATGATGTTCAGTATTAGGTAGCCTCGGTATATCAATGCTCGCAGATCCTCGGGGTCATTCCAAAGTGGAACTTGGAAAATGCTCACCCTCGTCTTTATTTCCTCGAGCATTGTATCGAGGAAAAAGCCACTTCAATGATAGAATTGCCTTTTGTTCTCCTCGGTTTGCATCGAGATACGCGAATATCGTAACCGTCGAGGGCGAAGTGAAATTTTATTTCAAAGCCCATCGATGCAAGAGGCAGTGAGGGTCTCTCGCGGAAAGAAAAAGAGATAGCTGCTCCCTCGAGATCGTAAATATTTCTGTTACCAGTTTCAAAGTCAGATGCACGATAAGGCGAATGAAACCTGCCAAATTAGAATTCCTCGCGTGCCTTTGGCCGAGGCTATAAAAATCCACCATGAAAACGACACTTTCAACGGGTATGTGGATGGTGGTCCCTTCACGCTGGAAGAAATCCCCAACTTCTCTCGACGCAGCATTGACACAGCCGCTCGTCTCAAGATTACGATTGCCAGGGTAGACTCAAGAATTTTTCCATTTATCGCCTTCTCTTGGCTGAGCGCGTACAAGAATTTCGATATGCGAAGAATATGGACCCCTCCTCGTCTCGACGACTATAATCCTCCCTCCAACCCGTTCTTCTCTCTCGGTTGCCCTCACTGCTCTTCGAAGGGCTCCGATCCACACCGTTGAATATCTAATCGACGGTTGCTCGCTCGTGCATACGCGAACAATGCACCGGCGAGTCCGGCTGTTCGGGTCCTTCGAACTAGACTCAGCCTTGTCCGCCCTTCGAAGGGTCGAAAGGTTACGCGACCGTTTTAAAATAGATCCATTTCTTTTTTGGCGCTTGTACGAGGTTTCATACAAAAATGTGACCTTTTTATTTTTGGATTTTGGGTATCCATATTTATAAAATTTAACCTGCGGGTTGTTTTGGCATTCGCAGAGAATGCTTATAAACTTTGTGCAACAATATGGACATTTTTATTCAACCAGAAATTTTAATTCGTCTCATCAATGGATAATAATTGAGAGTCAAGTTCTGATTTAAAATCCAATGTACCAGCATGGAATTTTCATTATGGGGTGTGTGGTCACCCATTGAATCCCAATCGGAAAATCAGAATCCAATTGGATATCCTACAATACTGACTACAAAGATACGATAACACGAGCTATTCTTGCAGGTCAGATAACTACAGAAGTTCAACCGGAATTTCCTTATCCCCTGGAGAACCACACGGTAATTCAAGGCCGCGAGGTCGCTTTCACATGCACCGTGAATCATCTCCAAGCTTACAAGGTGAGTGCGAGATAGACAGCGATGAAAAAGTGTTCGCTCAAACTTTTCCTTCATTTTCATTACCAGGTAGCTTGGATAAAAGCCGACACGAGAGCCATCCTGGCAATCCACACTCACATGGTCGCGCACAATCCAAGACTATCAGTTACGCACAACGGGCACAATACCTGGATGCTCCACGTATCGAACGTACAAAAAAATGACTCTGGCACGTACATGTGCCAGGTGAACACCGACCCAATGTTGAGTCAGGTAAGATCGATATTTAACGACAAAAATCTAGAAATTGCAAAATGAAATGATCCAGTATGATGGCAGGGCAAACGACCAACTACAAAAATTGTTATAAAGATTAAATGTACGCCGATGTAACCACATACGAATGGCAGTCTTTCAACTGTCGTGTCTTTTAGGATAGAAACCGATTTTCTCACAATTGTCAACAGGTGCTTACGCAACGAACTACCACAATATCCGAAGTTCTATTTATCTCTGTGGATTTATCAAGTGATGTGTGATATTGACACGAAAGCAGCGCCACTAATCTTTCTCCCATTTGTACGATCTCGAGTTTCCATGATTATCTCTACTTCTGTCCAGCAATTGTTTCACCGAGAAATCAAGCACTGTCAGCTGCCATTCGTCCCCATGAATGCAATGATAAAGCACAATGCTTTATTACAATATAAAATGTGGCGTTGAGTTTTTTTCCCTCATGAAAAATGTCATCGGATAAATCTGAATACCCGGCTCGGTGTGGACAACGTACGTCCATCCAGCTGACGTATAGCCCTTCTGGCCAATGGTCATACGGCGATATTGCTGTGACCGCCCGAATAACTTCGATATTCATGAATATTCCAAAAACCCTTCCGATAAAGTTCGTCTTTGAAGAAATGCATAAAACGATATACACTTCCAGACCAAGTTATTGAACAGATGAAAGTCGTGTACTGGAATCACTCCCCAGAAATTTCCAGCACTCGACAAACTTCGAAAAAACAAGGATTTTTTTTTATCCTTCTTTACTTTCTTCGTATAGCTTTTTCGTGCATCGGAACTCTATGAAATTGAGCCGGGATGGCACGGACTCTATCGGTAAAAACGACCATAACGAGTTTTTACTACTTTTCTCGAATACATATGGACCGAATAACCTGATATTTTTACCAGTGACAGGTTTCTAGTGAAGCAAGGGCGTGCCACTCCGAATATGTGCATTTTTTGAGAAACTAACCATAACGGATCAAATTTTTTTGGGATTCTATGAAAAAAGTTCTATGAAAAAAAGTTAACTAATGATCTCGGTTGAGCCAATCAAAATCGATTGGTAAAAAAATGATTGGAGAAAATTGCAAAAACTGTTGAGCAAATAATTGTTTGAGGAAAACGCGAGATATCTCGACGTGTGTCGTCCCACGTCAAATTACTCGAGGACCACGGTCTTCCTCGTGAAAAACCGACAAAAGTCCACCATTGTCCCCTTTTGTCAGGGTAGAAAAGATTTCGCGTACAAGAAAGCGTTAGGACGAGCAGTCGCCCAATCTCGCGTTAGGGGATGAAAAAAGATTCCGTGAGCTACACGAGCCTTACATTTGAGTTAATGTTAAAGATGGGAACTATGAAAGTCGTGGTTCCGCCGGACATAATGGACGACGAGTCGGCGGACGGTTTGGTGACCCGGGAGGGTGGAAACATCACCCTCCGTTGCGTCGCCACCGGAGCACCGAATCCAACGGTCACTTGGAGACGGGAGGACAGTCGGAACATCATTCTCCGGGACGATGGCCAGAAACAATGTAAGACACTCGTATCTCTACAATCCTAGCTTTTTTTACAATTTCACCCAATGAAAAACGTAGAGAATTGCCTATTCAATTTTCAGATTCATTGCCAATACATCTTCGAGAATTTTCCATTTTTTAAATTTCACTGCACTTCCCTTGATCAAGTTTGAAATATTCCGAAACGTTAAAATTTCAACGGGGTTGATCCAAATAAAAACCCCTTTCATCTCCCATTGCCCCAGGTCTTCAATTGTAAATACAAGGTTTGTTCAAAAAGCAAGGTGACATTTTATTTTTCTCGAAAAGTATTTGTACAAAACAATCATCCAATACACCAAATCACGTCTAACTTTTATATAAAAAAACAAACTAAATACGCTAAATGGCTGATAATATCAACGTACGTTGAGGATACGTCTACCAACGTAACAAAATGAAAAGTCAAAAAAGGAATGTACGTAGTCAGTGAAATTTGAAGAGTCACCTTACTTTTTGACCAAGCCTCGTACTCTGTTCCCCCGAATCGTCTAGCTAGATATTTTCGCCGTTCCCAACCGTTTCGCGATCTTTTTTTACTTTCCTATAATATCCGTTTTTTATGGCGATCCAGAAGTGCGTTTCCGAGGAAAGTTCATCGGAGTCGTGGAAACGTCGAGGTTTTCGACAAAGGTGGCTATACTCTCTCCGCAAATTGGGCGGTTGGTGGGAAGTTAGTCGCAAAGTACAGCGTGATAAAAGTACGATGGGGCATTGAGATGAGGTAGAGGAGAATAGCGGAGGAGTAGAGGTGGGGGAAGCTGGGTGGTAGCTTTTGAAATGGCCCAGCGTTTCAACATCCGGCCCGCAGATCCATTCCCTAACCAATTTCACTCGGCATTCATCTTGAATTTACTACCTCTGTCCGTTTTAGCCGCTGTCGCTCTCCGCAAAACGGGTGGCAATGACCCTCCCGGTTGCAATGTTATATAGCTGCTTTCTCGCTCCGAGTTTCGCGCCGGGACCTCGTTTTACTGAAATTTATGGTCCGGACATCAGGCGGACCGGTGACCACTAACTTCGCCTATGTACGAGTTACCACACTTCCTCCATGACCCCCGTTCCCCCATCACTGGGGCCAGTCCTCTACACCACCGTGAACCCCACGAATCTGCTACAAAGTGTTCCGAGGAAATATCTCTGGTCGCTCTTGGGTCACATCAGCTTGTCCGGCCCGACTAGACGTACCGCTCTGATCGCGGTACCTGCCAATGGCACTCGCTGTTTCTACCTTCTCGACCAATCAAAACTCCGTTTGTTTGGGTTTCTTTGGGTTGGGTTGGGATCAAAACTATTCCCGCTTCTGGTGCACTCATTCGCTACGTACGATTTGGGTTACGATTAATCTTTCGTCCATTGGCTTCCGTACTTACGGGACCGGAAGTGAGCCGCGAAATTACACGCAATTAGGTGTTAAAAGTCAGAAGAAAACTGCATGCAGTTTTTTCATAATGTGTGAACCGAGGAAACTCAATTTATAATATGCCACACATAGACATTATTAATACAAAATTAAATAGTCAGCGAGGGCTCAAAATAAGCTCTATGTTGCTTTTACCCTCGTAGTCAAATAATCCAATGGAAAGGAATAAATATTCCAACTATCCTTCAAAACCTACGGTCACCACTGTCGAAAATATATCGAAAGCATTGTATGTTCACAGCCTATAAAAAGTGGGACGGGGAAACGCTCAATTTGACGGGAGTTTTGAGACACGAGATGGGTTCGTATCTGTGCATAGCGAGCAACGGGATACCACCGACCGTCAGCAAACGTTATTCCGTTCAAGTTCATTGTAAGTAATAACAGAACAATGTTAATTGTCTTATAATTTTACTGACATTAGGTGTAGTAAAAAGAAATCCATTATTTTTCGAATAGATGCCTTTAGCTATGTATATCTCGGGTATAAGTCCGATCGGGTTACACTAGATAGAGTTAGAAAAATGAGATTTCGTGCTAAACTAACTTTTGCGACAGTTTTTCGACTGGATGATTCAGTTTGGGATTGGTTGACTCCAAAAAATTATGGATTTCTTTTTACTACACCTAAGTACAGAAGGTCACCTAAGAACAAGGTCAAATTAATTGCCTTAATTTCAGTTCCACCGCTCATCAAAGTGACGAATCAACTGGTCGCTGCTCCGATAAACAGGGACGTCGTGCTTCAATGTTACGTTGAAGCATCACCGCGTTCTATGAACACTTGGTACCGGGACAAAGGTCAGTATCTATTCATCGAAATATTCAAAGATATTTTCATGAATATGAATGAAACGAAACAAAATGTTGTTCTTTTTTTTTAATCATACAGGCTGAGACTTTACCGGTGTTTGAAAAATAGACTCTTTTGACGTTTCAGGCGACAGACTATTGCCTGGAGAAAAATACACAACCAACGAGATCCCATTAAGCGAATATTCATGGCAGATGAACTTGACGATCCACAATCTCGAAAAATCGGACTTTGGTGGATACGCTTGTTCGGCGGTGAATGCCCTCGGGAAAGCCGAAAACGTCGTTCGATTGCAAGGTGAGGATCCGTTTACTTCCGTTATAAATGAGCTCCCGTTTACTTTACAGTCATTTTAAAGAATTCGAAATTCACCCAATATTGAGTTCCCCGATACTTGGCTATTTTGGGAACAAACCGCGATGTGTGTGTGCGCGTGTGTGGGAGCTACCCACAATTAAGGGCTGTGATTATCGAAGCAGGTGCAACAGGTGAGCGTGCCAGAAGCCTCCTCCTCGTCATTCATGAATGATAAATACGTTTTTTTTTTACTTTCCTTATTTCCTTATCTTCGCGTGAATCGAGACACGCCTTTTCTAATAAAATATTTATAAGAAATTGTCATTCGGCGAAAAACCGAAAAATCGTTCAGACATTCTTTTGTAGATACATTAAGATGTTCGTGTACCAAATTTCACGAAAATATCAATAATCAACGAAGCTATATCTTCACCAGGTTGATACCAACGTCCCAACTCTCAACTCTCTCTTTTTTTATTATAAAAAAATCTTTCTGGCTTTTTCCGAAGGTGCAGAATTTCATAATATTTAAATCCCTGTAACTTCGTAAATGTTGAGAATTTCGACATGTTCTTTTCAGCATCCTCAACAGCGTATGATTCAAGAAAACTTTTCACTTTTCTCGTTGTAAAAGACTCCCTTAATTCTCAACCGTTTGTAAATCGGAATCAAAGAATGCGCTAGGCAGGAGGGGGGTGGGGATAAAATGCGAAATGGTATGAATTCGAATGTTCTGATTTCGCAGAGTTGGAACTACCGACGAAAACGACGCCAGGAACTTTGCACAAGAACGTGGACACGAGGCAGCGCAAGAAATTCCTGAACAACCGAAAGAAAGCGAATCGACGACCTTACGACGCGGCGGGTGAGGTGGGCGCGGGGGATGCGAATTATCAAGGAAACATCGACGAGCTCGGTACGACGCAAATAATGGGCGGAAGTACTCAGCAGGAAGGTAGACGGACCGAGAGACCTTTGATCTTACCCTCGTTGTCGCCACCTTGGGTTACGCACAGCAGCGCCAATCCAAGACTGAAACGGGTCCTGAGAATCTTCGACGACGAATTCTTCTCCCTCTTAATCGTAGTCGCGACTCTGGCGCTATGAGCTATTTCTCGCCGAGGCCACTTCAGGCGTGCGTACTTGCGATGACCTTGAAAAACTTATCGAAATCGAGGATCGCGGAAAACTTTCGAAATCGACGAAAACCAATATGGCGCCGGGGGGAAAAATCGTTCGTTCGCGAGAACGTTGATGAATTACGAAGAAAACACGAACACGCGATCAATCAGGTTAGAATCGCATCCCTTTGATCAAAGGCTGAAGGACATTTCGAAAAATATTACATGTAGGCAGACCGGAAGTTCAGGTTCGATCTGTTGGAACTCCATTTCCTACATTTCCCCGATTTCGATTTCCTTAGTTACAGCTCGTTGGTCATAATTTCCTTTTCACTTGACTTTATTCTGCATTTACTTTCGGCAAAAGACGAGCGGGAGGCGGCGTTGTATCGATTTACTCAAAATGAGCTCTTGATTCGAACGCTTGAAAGCGTTTCCAAATTTCGTGGCTCGAAACACAACTTGTGCAATACTTTTTGGACACCCTGTATATACGTGTATAGGACCAATTGAATTTTAGATAACCTCAACGATTTCGCTTTCGGATTTAGTATCAGCATGTCCAAGATCCCCATCTTGATTTTCATTGGCTGATTTAATTTCATTTTTTCGTGCTATTGGAACGTAATATACAAAGTTGCTGGAAATATGATGTTATTTTTTCGTTTCTTTTGTCTTTTTTTAATTGTTCAAAAACAGAGCAATTTTGAATATTTGTTATTATTATAAAAAGTCGAATACGTGAATACTTTTCATTGAAACCAAAACTGAAATTCCTCACTGCATTACGATAAAATAGTTTACTTAAAAATTCAAAATAATTATATCTGTGTTAAAAAAAAACACTTCTAACTAATTATTTTCACAAAACTCATTTTTTAACGCAATTAGTGTTGCAGTCAAATCTAACTTCTCCAGGGACAACGATTTTGAGCAAAGAAGTCCGATAAGAACTAATCTCTATTAGGGAAAAAGTATCTCACATTGAAAACGATATTGCATTACAAAACGTATCAATATTGCTAATTTTTTACGTCATGCACGAAAAGTGAGGTTATTTGCGTACACATCAAAGCAAATGGGAGGAACGATACAACGCTAGCGATTTCACATTAGAACGTTGTGTTTCAGTGAACAAAGACAAAACCAAAAAAGTTGAAACTCTCATAAAGAAATTTTCGGATTACATTCCGGATAAATCGTTGAACAGCTGCTTTTATCATTTTTCTCCTGCACATTTGATGTACAGTTGAAAAAAAGAGAACATTCAAGGCAAGGATTTTTCCGAATCGTAGACAAAAAGAGCATTCACGTAATCACGTATCAGCTTTTGTGAAAAAAATAATTAATAAGAAAAAAAAACGAAAAACCTCGAATCTACAATTTTCAGATGCTCCACGTCAGTATTCTGAACGAGACGACGATAATCTTGTGTAAATAACGATAAATAAAATGAAGAAAAAAAGTGGAGAATTTCGAAGCATTTTATAAAGTCGAGACTCGAGAATAAACGTTGTGATTTTCGTTACGTCCGTATCGACAAAAAACATAAAAAAAAAATTATAGTGTCCATCGACAAAAAAAAAAGAAATCTGAATGAAAGATAAACCGACGAAAATACGAATAAATAATGAACTGACAAATCCTTAAAATAAAACTAAAACAAAACTCCACAGAAAAAAAAATAATTCACGAATAAACCAATGAAATCTCGATTAAAAAAAGGAACCGATAAATTATTGAAAAAATAAATTGGGTTGTCAAACGTTAAACGAAAGATTCGATCTGTACATTTTTCCACCTATCGACGATTAAAACTACCGAGAGAGCAGACTTAATTTTCAATCGCGAATATACATATACATATATATACATAAAACGACATGGATTTGCTGAAAGAAAAAAAATTGCGTAATCGAACGTTTCACAATTAACTATAGCAGAAATTGTAGCTTATAACTATAATTCAAGACGAGTCGAGGAGCGAAGAAAACGGAGGGAAAAGAGAGCAATGCAGGAGTTACGACAATAAATAATTTAAATAGCATACAGCGATGTCGCCGGAGATTTTTCAAATCCCGAATCAGTTAACAGCCTCTCTGGAATGAATGTCAAAAAAAAATATAAATAAATAAATGAAGATATATAAATATATATATATATATATAAACATACACATACCTATAAAAACATTTTCGATATCGAGAATGAATCTTTCTCTCTTGTCAAAACCCTTGTTTACCTACGGCCTATTGAAAAGTGTTAATACCATTTTTTTAATTGCACTTTCCTCGCCTGGCGACACTCGAATGAAAATTCATTTCGTATGAAAAACCAAAATTCATCGAAATTAAGCTTGACGAACCAAGGAATCAAAGAAATTTACAAAAGTTAATGTCATTCGCGTTATAAAAAACGAACACTTAGTAATTTTCATAATTTGTCATTTAACCGATTTAACTCGAATGGCATTTTTTTTTCTTTCGAAGTATCAGCTGGGCGAACTTTGAAAAGCACTTTTCGTTGGAAAATGTACTTTGAAGATAAAAGAACATTAAGGCGATATTTCGTTGAAGTTTTCAGGGGGAAAAAAATGCGTTTTTGGAAGAAGGTGTAGAAACACACATATACATATGAATATGGCAACGACATATGAATCACATAGGACCACGTTTTATGCATGTAAATACACCGGTATTATCATTCCCTACGATTATTTTAATTCGTTAATTATTATAATCGATTAATAATTGTTAATATAACTATGTAAATATTACTTCAGCGTCGGACGTACGTTTGAAAAAAAAAGAAAAAAAAACAAACAAAAAAGGCGACTATCGATTTATCGAACATGATCGATCGAAGGTTAGATTTTATATGTGAACACACTTGTGAAGACAAAAACGAAAAACCAAAGGGTCGAGATGTAAAAATAACCAGAATGACGAAACATAATATCGATTTATCACGAGCGAACACGAAAACAAAAAATTGAATGAAATTTCGAACGAATGAAAATTGTACTCGAGATTATCACTCGCGAATAAATGTACTTCTTGCTTGCTCCTTGATTTCCTCGTAAAGCAACGAAAAAAAAAAAGAAGAAATGGTAATTAATTTCAAGCGAAATGAAATAATTGCGTGCGTGCGGATTTGTGCGTGTGCGAACGTGATATGTAGAAACTTTGGCAAGAACGTTGCGAATTGACTCGAGATATTGAGTTTGGAGCGCATGAAATAATATATTACCAACTTTAGGGCTATTCAAAAGCAGCTTTTTCGAAATTTATCACATTCTCTTTCGTTTGTAATGAAAAATTTGTTTGTGTCAATTATATATATTTTTGTGGTGTTTGAAGCATTACGGAGGACGAAATCTGGTCAAAAATGTATCGAAACTTTTTTTTTCATTTCCATTCATTTCCGATCATGTTCGAATGCCTCGAAGTACATTCCATTAATTGTAAGTATTTATGTATTTAATTAATTAATTTAATATATAATATTAATACAATTAAGTTTATTAATTTTATTAATTTTATATATTTACATATTTTATATATTCATTTAACTTTTATATATTATGGAAAAATGAAAAGTGGGCACACAAAAGCTACAGGTACTAATAATGACATGGAAATTATTGACGAAAATTATTTTGGGAATTTAAATTTGGATCGCGATGTGTCGGCTGCACTGGATGTTCCAAAATTGATATTATTCTTCGTCCATTCAGTTAAAATCGTCACTCAGCTTCATACCTCGAATCATTCATTTTTAATGGTCTGATTTCCATTGGGCAATGAATCAGTTACGAGCACTACTGACAAAAATTATTTCCCCCTTACGGGTAAGCTTTGGAGAATAAAAAATCAAAGGACCGAAAGGATAATCTATCCTTATTAATAATTTGTGATCGCGAATGGGCATCAAAGAGAATCCAATATCAGTCGGAATCAATAAGCTCACCGCGGTTTCGGTCGAGTCAAATAGATTCCGCCAGAATTTTTTTTAAACAGAGGCAGAGTGAATCTAATAATGATAGTCGAACGGAAATCCCAGGGACAAAATTGTTTTTTTTCCTCTTCCACGAAAATATTATTTTTCGTTATTAATTTCTCGAAGTTTCTACTGTATTTTGATAGGATGAACAATATACAGGGTGTCCCACGTAAGAATGTCATCCTCGAAATGGGGAGTTGGGCGTGAAATTCTGAGTCGATTGATATAAGCATTTATGGTTCCCGGACTTACCCCTGAATTATTATTAATTTTGAAAAGCAGCCGATCAGGCG
>JAPYZJ010002684.1:0-19562 GCA_030522765.1 Ophioninae sp. B BG-2022a | reverse complement strand
TATATATATATACACGTATATGTGGCGGTTGAAGATGATTTTCACTTCGAACTCATTTTTCCTAGTAAAGACTAGTTGTTACTGGACGCCTTCGTTGTAACTAGTTTTGAGTAGGAAATATTAGTTTTAATGAAATGAATCAGTTCAAACTTTTTCTCAGGGACGGTTCAAAACGTAAACGTAAACACAAACGACTGATAAGAATCGCTCTCACGTGTAGATGATTTGGCTTTGACCTCGTTCGCAGAAGGTTTCAACTGATTCGTTTCGTGAACACTGGCTTTTCCTAGTTAAGGCTGACATCAACTGATATTCACATTTGTTTATCGGTCAGTACGTGCTTTTACTAAGAAAAAACTAGTTGTAATGAAGACAATCAGCGAAAACTAGTTTTACTGAGGAAAACGCGTTTAAGCAGGAAATGAGTTTCAGCTGTAACATGTATATATGTATATATATATATATATATAGTGTCTATATACTCTAGTTTTTTTCACGCACAAGCACCGTAAATTCACGAGACTAATCGGTACGAATACATCATTGAAAAACCAAAGACTTAAAAGTAAAGAACAAAATCATTTTCACACGGACGGGCGGCTCGTTAAAAAAATTCCCTCCCGCATATTGTACCTTGGACATTAAGGATATGAGTTCACGTTTGTTTCACGTTTCGAAAGTTAGAAACGATAAAACGAGAGCACGTTAGATACACACGCGTACACACATGTAAGGGGCATCGAACCTCATATCTTGCGCACGACTGCAAATGGCGAGAGTATGGATATGAAATTATTTTGGCGGATACTAAAAATGCTGTGACGTCATTTGAGTCGCTAGTGAAATTTATAGAAGTTGAAAAGAGATTCATCAAATTTTTATCGCATTTCAACGTTGCTAAGTAAACTTGGGATTGGCATCTTTATATCAGAAATTAATTGAATTGATTCGTAATGTGGTTTTACTAAATACTGGAATTGTTTAATAAAATTGAATAAATTTATTGAATTAGAATAAATAAACGAATAAAACAAGGATGAGATCGAAATCTCGTTGATAAAAACTGGCTGGCATTCAAAAAAAAACTTCAGTTTCGTGATGTTGGAATTCAATAGAGATTCTCTTTTATTCTTTATCATCATTATTATGACTGCTGAATATATAGAAAAAACGATTGGAGCTCAAATGCGGCGAATAAATATTTTAGAAATTCAGAAAAAAATAACCTACTTCATCGATGCGAACAATTCCACTTTTGTCCCTACAATTTTCACGATATCAAGAATGTTGTGGCAAACACTTAAACTTCGCCAGGAAAAATTGCCATCCGCAAAACACAATTTAACCCTCAGTGAAAGAATGTCAATTTTTCAAAATAAAATCTCGCGAGTTCGAATACCCTATAGCAAAAATGCTATGTACATTTTTTCTTTGGGAAAGAAATGTTTTAAAAAAACGGTGCTTGGTGTACGTCGACCTTACAACTACGAAAGCGCAGTGCGTGGTCGAGAGCCGCACGCACTCTCTTTTTTTGAGGTACAACACGCCCAAGACACTTCCTGCACGAAACGCACTCTCTTCTTTTTCGACGTACAATTATTCGCGACACTTTCAACATTCTGTCCATTTCTTCCAGGTTTTTTTTTTTGGTTTCGAACGTTCGTCGGACGTTCTTCCTTCACCCCGAAACGTACAGTTATCATAATTCTTTTTTTCTCTCTTTTCTCTAAATCGCTAAACACAAATACAAGTTATCAGTTATATCAACGTTTATAGGAATAACTTAACGAAGTATCATTAGATTTTTTTTTACCAACATTCAACGCTTTTCTCCTCCTCCCCCTCCTTTCGATTTATTAGTTAGACTATAAATTAGCGATAAAAAATCACATCGAATAGGATAGCGCGATTCAGCAGCGATCAGGGCTCACTAAGTGCATCTTTATATATATTTTTTTTCCACCGATTCGTATCGAGTTGAAAATCCTTTATTCTCTCGTCTCACTGGGCGACACAAAGCTTTCAACAAAAATTCTCGTGCTCAGAGTAAAAAAACGGATGTGGCTGGAAGTTAAAAAAAATGCACCGAAACTATTGGACAAACATTGATACGTAACACATTTATCACTAACATATTTTCACTCTCAAATTTGCCTAAAGGAGCAGTTAAGCTACAACAAATAAATAAATAAAATTAAGCAAGCTTTTTTCTCGTAAAAAACGTTATACCAAATGTTCAAAGTGCGTTTTTTGAACATATGCAAAAGGAACACTTGGTGGAGAAACGAGAAAAAGAAGAATTGGCAATAAAAATGAGGTAAAAAAATACACATTAAATGATAACATTTTTTGCGAGCTTGAAGCATCGACTCTTAACACTAGAATGTCTAGTAACGATCTAAGACACACAGGCGTTAGGGTGTACATGGAACACGATTTTTTTTTTGTGTACTTCGCACAGAATTACTGGAAACGATGAAAAACATTGTATTCATATAATAATTCATTTATATAAATGTTATATTATTTATATAAATGAATATAGTTATATATATATATATATATAAAGGTGTTTCTGGAGTGGACAAAATTTTTTTTTAATGGCAACGCAGACTCCCCAATTCAGTACGAAGTATTGAGTTTTTCGTAGAATGAACGTTGCCTATCATCTTTGATTCGAGGATGGCTTACTAAACGTGAAATAATGCGCTATGTAAATGCAAAAAAATGATGAAATCTTCATTTATATATTGAAAGCGGCTACGAAGTTTGACTTGTAAAGTTAATATTTTTTATATTCCCTTTTTAAAGTAATATTTATGTAAATACGTCCGTGACTGGGCACGGTTTATATATAGAATACACCAAAATTTTCGTTGGCAATACTGTACAGTAAAATGATTAAAATCTGGACGTATGCGTTAAAAAAGTATTGACTTCGAAAAATAACGGACACCCTAACGTGTGTGAAAGAACGAAGAAAAATTAACAACCGGGGTATCGAGTCTTGTATTATACAATTATTTCAACGATGGCATCTCGTCGTCTCTCCTATCGCGCAGCCACTTTCGTTCTCGAATTCTCGAATATTTTCGCACCGTCATACGGCTTCGTACGAGAAAAAAAAAACAAATTCTCAATGCACTTCGTACACATCCTTCTGTATTGTGGCGTTTTCTTCTAACCTCCATCTCCCCTTCTCTCGTTTTCCGTTTTAATAGACTTGCTTCGAGTCGATGTGATCAGGACGGCAATCGGTCGGATAATTTTTTTCTCTCTTTGTTTTCTTCTTACGAATCACCGGTTGAACTTTTCAAAAAAAAAAATAAATCGCGCAAATTCCCGAGATTATTTCCGGAACGGCTATAGTCATTCACGTGACGATCGATACTCCGAGACGACGCGACGACCACACGCAACATCTAACCCAAACACACTTTGACTAACGCAAAACAAAGTGGACGATTTTCCATTCCCTCAAACTTGGGACTTCTGATTTTCGCGGCTCCAACTTGCAATCTGTGTCGAGAAAATAAATTCTAGACACGCAAGCCGTTCAGGGAAGGCTCTCAACTTATTCAGACTTTCCGAAGACAGGAAAACAATATCGGGGTCATCAATCAATCGATAAGTAAAAAATGAAATTTGAAGTGTAATCAGAATTCAAATGCAGACAAATGCGAAAACGAGCCCATGAAGGGTCGAGAAAAAATCTCGAGAGAGAATAAAAAATCGTCACTTTTCGAATCATGATTATTAAAAAAAAAAACTCGCTCAGCGAATTCCAACCGAAAAAAAAAACAGGAAAAAATAGCAAAGTCGACGATCTCGGTTTTGCAATTTTTCCTCGTTCGAAAGTCCCCACTTTCCGCAATCACGATTATTCTAATAACAAAAACACAGCACATTTTCAACGAGAAAAAAAAGGAGAACGAAGCAAAATCGGTGTTCTCGTTTTTTGCCATTTTTTCTCGATCGAAAATCGTCCCTCTCAAATCACGATTAATATTCGAAAGAATTCGCTCAGCGAATTTCCACAAGAAAGAGAATCGAAGCAATCGATGCTCTCATTTTTGCAATCTTTTTGTTTGCTTCCCTCCTTCAGTCACGCGATACAACGACGAAGACCACGAGCTTAAGTCTATGAGAAAGTTTCCTACCTAATACGCGATTTTACATTTTTGGTTACGCATCGATTTTTCTCTCGGCGCGAGTGTGGTTACACCCTTCTTGTTTTTTTTTACTCTCGCGTTTGTTTCTAGGTAAATCATCTTTTTTTCTTTCTCTTTTCCTTATAATTAACGCATTTGTAACTTTTGTCAGCTAAACGTGTAGGCCGGACTAACCGTTTCTCCTCCCGATTCCACGATCGTCGGACAAAATGAGCTTGCACGCCTTGTCTGCGCTTTTCGTATAATTTCGCCATCGGATCGTCGCCAGCGACTACTGGACCATTGCAATATTTCTGTACTCGTGTCGACGTTACGTTTTTCTTTTATCATTGAATTACTTGTTTTTCGTATCGGTTGCGACCAACCGAACGAAACACCCAGTGACGTGGCGAAATTACGAGTACGAATTCAATAGAGTGAGACGGGAAGACTGCTTTTTTTTTTAAACTATACGACTATAGATCCATTGATAACATTTTTTTTTTCGTACTTCGCTTTTACCGAGAGGCGAACGACAAATGAAAAACTTCGGATTTTTCTTTTTCTTCTTACCAATCGAGTATTACCAATGTCACTAAATGTTACTGAAAAAAAAAACAGAAGTTTCTGGAAATGTTACTTTCCAGAAACTTTTAAATAAACAAAATTTTTAAATAAACAATGCATACAAAAACCGTTCAATTATCGGCACAAAAGTCGGAATTAAAAGAACAAAAACTGATAAACGCCGGAAATTCTTTCCCTCTAGGATAAGAATCATGGAATTAAAAAAAAGACGAAGATTGCGAGTAAAAAAAAAACGAAACAATTTTTGTTTTCCATTTAACGAGGCTCGCCTCGTTACGGTTGACAAAACTTGGGGAAATAATACTCAAAATCGAACAGAGATTCGAGAAAATAGTAGTAGCGATAGAGAATAATCTCAACCTCTCGAAAACACGCGCAAACAGGGAGAGACATCTAACTCTAAAAAATCGTTTCTGAAAATAAAAGAAAAAACCATCTTTCCTTCGCTCACGTGTTTGAAAGTTTTCGGGTGTATGTCTATATGTTTGTGTCTGTGTGTGCGCGTAGAGAGTCGAGTATCGCCAGTCGCGAGCCGAGAGCTCGGAAGCTCGTGACTCGCGTGAACCCGATTGTATTGCGCGAATGTCGACGTTCGACGTCGATAGCTAAAAATTCTTAATTTATTCATTATATATTTTATATGTGTATGTATATGTATATGTTTGTATTATATATATTATATCTATTTATTTATATGTACGGTGAATACGAGTTTTCAGTTTAAACGCGTTTCATTTAGTTCATTTAGAAAAGTTACTTCCGACAGGGCCTTCGTTCCTGGTTTCTCCTAGGGGAAACTAAAATGTATTAAAAAAAAACAAATCTAGGTCCAACAAACCTAATTATTTGAGTCTTTCTTAATTATCCCGTATGGATATACTTTTTTAGTGTTTCGAAACGAAATTTCGGAGCTATGCGTTATAATTTAAAAAATTTGTTCATATGAAGGGTATCCTAATATATATACCATATAGCTAGTATATATAATATACCAACTTTTCGCCTTAACGACTTCGCTCGTTTGAATCTCGAAATTTATGTTGAAATACTCTCCAACTCTTTAAGTGATAATTTTTGTTCGAATACTGAAATACGTCATCATTAGTTTTCAATCAGAACGTTGAATGCGAAGTTTCATGGAGACAACTTTAAAAAAACTTGAATTTTTATTACGACTTAGATCCTCTATTTTGGCCAATTGCGAGAATTTCATAAATCCTCTCTCGGTTGGTGCTTGCGTTACAAAAGAGATCTACTGTTCAAATATCACGTAACGAGCTGCAGAGGTCTCAGCTCAGCGTTGATGAGTCAATAAGTCAGTCAGGATATGTTCTTTCACACTAAGGTTTTCCAAATATAAATACCACATTTCTTTTATCAATTACAACGCACGCTCCCGAATTTTCATCGAATTGCCGAGAATCTTACTCGAACACAAATATTTCACTGAACGCGAAATAACCGGTTAAGTGAATGCAAAAAAAAATTGAAATGTACATTTACTTTTTTCAAAACTGTAACACCGACTGACTGATTAGGTTAGATTTTTGGATATCTTTTTAAAGTCGTCTTTGTGCGAACATATTCCGATCCAAGTCGGCACAGTGCCAAAAAATGAACAGAAATTTATATCGGCAACGTTTTACGATGAAATGAATCAAAATTGGTCATATGGGTTAAATAATATTGATGCCGAAAAACAAAGGACCATCCCAAGCTCGAACCTGATAACATCTAACGAATACATCCAATCGATTTTCAATCATTTCGCCAGAACAATTCTTTTTTGCTTCTTCAACACTTGAACTATTCGTCGATAAATTCTACTTCCGGCTAGGAAAAAAAAAATGGTTTCGCAGCGAAGGCCCTCGGCAAAAATCACTTTCTATCCATGAAAAACGCTTTCAACCTGAAAACCGTTTTCAACTAAACACATTCTTCAAATTTATTTCTAGATATAAACTCTTTCTCATTTCAACGCCGATCAATAATGCTGGATTATAAATGTCTCTACTTTTCCAACGTTTATAAAACGCCAACGAGAAAGAATTCATGTCAGCAACCGTTGTTAACGTTGTCATTGCGTTTAGACGCGAGTCGGATCATCAAACTTTGTTTTTCCGTTTACTTGCTGGTAAAAATAGCAATAATATAATAATAATAATAATAAATACATAATACTATTGCACAACACTAATACGGACTTCGAGAGTACTGTGTATACTCCGATCGCAACAATACTTAATCCTAACACTGGTACGCTACGTTCGCTATTACGTCAGTGGCCAACGACATTTCACGGAAGATGCTTCCGATCACTTCGAAAAAATAAAAAATAAAAACGAATTACAAAATGGAAAGACGAAAAAAGAAAGAAGAAAAATACAAATCGCAGTATAAAAAGAAAACCGACATAGCCTCGAACCTAACGCGTTGTACTTTAGATCTTACGAGAGGTTTGATCGAGATCGAAGCGATCGCGAAAAAATCGATCTCTCTCGCTCTAGCGCTTCTCGCTGATCTCCGCTCCTGGCAGATCCTCGAGGAAGCCGCTAATATTTGGCGAGAGCGAGACACGAGTTTTTACACTTTAAGATTTCGCCGTTAATAATTAATTCACATTCCTAAATACTTGCTATGCACGCATGTGTATGTGTATATGTATATATTTACACATATACATATACATACACACAAACACACACATATTTACATATATATATATTCACGACGATTAAGTACGAACAATCATCCCATGGCACAGAGTACTCACGCTCGCGCGCTCTTTTACCTCCCTGCTTTTTTTCTCCTTGCGTCATTTTTTCTGTTTTTCTTTTTCACGATGTGTTTTTTGTTGCACGTGTCACAAGCCAAGATACCTAACTAGATACAACACCGTACGTGCTAATTGTTAGCGCGACTGAAGTTCCTTGGAAACTGTCGAACGCGGTCGGAAATTCGTCCACTTAAACTTGAGAGGAATATTTTCTCGGGCTAACGGGCCTCTTTTCCATCTGCCGCTATTTTAGGCGTATGATAATATAGTTTGTGGATGTGTATGTCTGTGTGTTTGTGTGTTTTGGATAATTCAAGTCGGACAGCGGCCCTTCCTTGGTCCAGTCAAATGTGCCAAAACCCAAATGTTTTTTTAGGAAGAAATCGGACTTTTTTTTTAAATGAAGCTAGATAGTGGGATGCTGAAAGTACGCTCGGCGAAATATTGTCCTTCGAGTATTTTCAAGCTTGAGAAATAGGGCTTGAAAGTAGAAAAATCGATATATCTGAATTACTAATGACGGAAACAAAGATTTTAAAAAAAGATCTCCCGAAATATAGAAGGACTCATTTTGATTCGATAAAAATGAATGGAAACATCAACGCGAACGGTAATTGCCATACGAACAGGCTATCTTTAGCACAAAAAAGTTGGATATTTTGAAAAATGGTCGACGATGGTGCAACAGTGACTGCAAAGGCTCCATACGTATTTTATCATACTCAGCATTTTTTACAAAACGTTTTGTGATCGGTTTTTATCGAGATGTAACGATTTTTTAACATTCAACTCCCATTTCTCAGGAAGGGTTGAGGAACGAAATTTCACTTGAGGTATCTTCATTATCCGATTATTCAGGCCCAGTGAAAAATTTTAACTCTCGGCAAAAAAAAAAACGTTCTCGCTTTTGGCACATTATACCGGACTATCCTAGCAATCAGATTGGCCTCTTCCTTCGTGACTTTTGACTTTGCGAAACGCGACGTTGCAATTAAACGTATATATGTATATATATCGTAAACATTAGAAAAAAGGGAAGAATAAAAAATGCACTTGGAATTGTGACAAGGACTAGAGAGACTCGGGGTGGAGGGAGGGGGGATTCGACGGTTAATGAGAAAGTCTCTTTCGCGTCGTGGAGTCCCGCTAACCGATTATCACGAGGTACGATCGCGAAGTCTAATCTTTATAGTGTCAGACTTCGCGTTAATTCGTGAGATCGGCCTGCGGCATCGCAAATCCCCGTAAAAAGCACCCGGATAGTGCGATAAATAGAATAAACAGGAAAACGAAAAAAAAAAAATGAAACTGAAAATAAAATACTGTCTCGTAGTGTGGGCAACTCGATTTTCCGTTTCGGAAACGGTTGAATGAGAATATAAATTGTAAATCGCACCCGTCGATTTTTCGAGTGAAAATCAGATTCTCACTCGGGCCGCGAGATCTTCGGGCAATTTCTCAATGACTCGGACGGGACGCGTTCGAACGCAAAACACAATGCACACTCGCGTCCAACGCACCTTCGAATTTCTTCCTGTGGCTCAATGTCCTTGCGCGTTTGTTTTCTCGTCCGAACGTCCGAGGAAATAAAACTGACGTCTGGTGTGGACGATCTACGACGTTGACCGATTAATGACTCGCAACCCTGGTGGCTTTGAAGTCATTGTTGACGAAAGAAAAGCCCTCGAATTCCTCTTGGTTTATCGCCTCGACGATTCTCGGCTCCAGGGGCGTCAGCACGGGATCCTCTTGCGTGAAATCGGCGTCGAAATTCGTCGTGTCCTTCTCGTTATTCTGAATAGTAGAAAAATGATTTAGTTTTTAACTGCACGTTTTTTTCAATCGTTGTTGAGTTGTTAATATCACAGTGAAATAAAATCGAGACATTAAATTGAAACAATCATCGCTTAATAATTTGAGTAAATAAATATAGCTCTTTACGCATTGTATTTGTGGTAGTCAAGAAAAATGTATCGTGATCAAAATGCGTTCACTTAACTCAGTGTAGGGGTAACTGTGCGCAGTACTTTGGGTATGAGTACGCATTGTGATAACAGAATTTTTTATACGTCATACAATTTACAATACGTAACAAAAAGCAATCTATTTTCTTCTCGCGGTAAAATTTGATTCTATTGGCTTAATCCGCCTCTGGACGAAATACTAACGATTCTTGGCCTGAACGGAGGTTTGAGTTTTCGAGCTTCGAGAGCTCGCCAGTCCATCATTTGGAAGAACGGGTGGACCTTGATGGCTTCCTCGCCGCCATTCTCAGCAACGCAGCCAAGACGCCGGGCAGGATTTTTCGTCATGAAACCGCGGAGTATGGAGACCGCCTCGGGGACCAACCAAACCGGATAAACGACGTCGTCGTGAAGGATCGATTCGAAAAGATCATCCTCGTTGTCTGCCTCAAACGGCGGTTGTCCCGCCATCATTTCATACATCAAAACGCCAAGAGCCCACCAATCAACGCCCGCACCGTACTCCAACTCTTGCAGTATTTCCGGTGCTATGTAGTCCGGAGTGCCGCAGAAAGTCGACGTTGTTCTACCGTCTGATATGCCCTCTTTGCACATACCGAAGTCAGCGAGCTTGCAATGGCCCTCGCGATCCAGCAGTATGTTATCCAACTTGAGATCTCGATAAATCACCCCGTGCTTGTGGAGAAATTGAAGCGCGAGCGTCACTTCCGCCGCGTAAAAACGGGCCCGAGCCTCGTCGAATTTGCGGGCTTTTTGGATTTGAAACATCAGATCACCTGCGAATGATAAAACGTTTTAGATGTTGGTGGCGAGCATTCGGCAGCATTTTTACTCGCTAGAGCTTTTCTGGTGAGCTTTTTGTAAAGTCCATTTTTTTCATCAATGAAAGGGTTGGAACAAAGCGGTAACATTTTTCTTAGCAAATAAAATTCTTACCCTCGTAATTTTTCTAATGTTCGATATATCCAAAAATCATAAGTACCGACGTGTTTATTAGACTTGGGAACTGAAGTTACCTCCATTGACATATTCCATAACGAAGAAGAGCCTCTCTTCCGTTTGGAAGCAACTGTGTATAGCTGTGAGAAATGGATGATTGGCTGCAAGCGCGAGAACTCGTTTTTCCGTCATCGTGCAATCGACGTCATCGTCCTGTATTATGACGTCCTTCCTCAACACTTTGACCGCGTAGACTTCGTTGGGATGTCGCCTCCGCTCGGCGAGCATCACTTTCCCGAAGCTTCCCTTGCCCAGTACTTTGATGAAATTAAAATCCCTCAAGCTGACTCTCTCCTTTGGCTCCTCGTTGCTCGTTCTTCTCGCTATTTGTTCGTTAGTTTCTTGAGCACCGGCGCTCGACGAATTCGCGTCTTTCGTCCACTGGCCCGTGTGGGATGACGACGTTTCCGATGATGGCGCTTCCTTCGATGTTCCTGCCTGTTGGATGCTGCTAACCTTCTCGCCCAAAGCACGGTAGTTTATGCGCGGTGGCTTCGTTTGCTGATCCGGCGAGAACTTTAAAGTACTCAGAATCTCGGCCATCGCTTTTGTATCGATGCCGCAATTGTTCGCCACGTTCTTTTGACATCGCTTGTGCACGTTGAGACTGCACACTGTCAAAGAATATGAAATTTTATTTTCGTGAATATCAGACGGGGATTGAATCTCGAGGAATTGACAGTCAGTCATATAGCATAATTAGCCATATAACAGGCTATAGGCATCACGTTTTGGAGGCCTTACTTTTTTCGATCGCCATTTTGTTAAAAAGATGATTAAAATATACTTTTCTAACAATGTGACGACGAATTGTACATCGAGTGTGCACAATCTGTAGAAATAGAACATTTTCACGCAGCTATTAAAAATAAAGACCTTTAAATGCTTTTCATTGCGGACCCGATTATTGTGCAAGTAATCCATAAAGTGATTTTTAAGGTATTGTGAACTGTAAAACTTCGAGAAGAAAGGTTCGTTATCTGCCGGCAATTCCCGTTTTAAAAAAATTGGATTTCAATCCCATAATCGATAAGTACTTCCGCACGATACGATAATTACAGAATAAGTATGTAAACCAAAAACCATCAAAGTGAGAAGTTAAGGCACAAAGCTTTTTTTTTATAACTGCAGTTATCAATGTGTTGCGTTGTTTTAATTTTCACTTTGCCACAGAGAATCGATCAAATTTGCATTTATTATTTCTGCAGGAATTTTTGCAATTGGTTATACAGTAACTGTGGGGCCCATTTTTAATGAAAACAATATTTGTATTTCGAACGCAAAAATCGTGTATTACGTTTATATGGATTTGATAGATGAATATCCAGATTTATCGCAACTTTTGACTAGGTCGATTTCGTTATCTCCACTTTATACTTATCACGAAGCGTTTTTGCCATTACCTTTGCACTGAAGTCCCTGCTTGATCAACCCATACAAGAGAGAACCGCAATGATCGCAGAACGTGAAAAGCTTGTAATTGTGGACTTCAAAAACGTGAGGCAAATTCACGTTGAACCTTTGACCCGGTGTCCCCTCGCTCGTCTGCAACAATATGATTTTGCATTTGATTCCCATTCCTGGATCCAGGTCATAATAAATAAACTGAGAATAAAAATAAGCCATGATAAAATGTAATTAAAGTTGCAGTTGACCCGTTGTGTGCCTATCTTACAACCATCATTCCCGTCCCATATCAGGATTAGTCAGTAACGAACGAAAAGAACCAAAGGGAATATTAAAGAGATCCACACATACCAGGATATACGGAGTACAGTGAAACCGAGATTTTCTACTATGTGGATGGAGACCGTTCGTGGAAGGTCGGGTTCGAAAGAAGAGTCGTGGCTTGACGTTTTTTAAAAACATGTAGAAGGGTACCACGTGACACGTGAACGTAAGAAAATTGTTCGTACCAGGCAATGTGAGAGGAAAAATGGCAGGGAATGGCAAAAAGTAATTATGGTAGAAGTTCGCGGTCTCACTGTAATGAAACATAAGGAATGTACGGATTTTTCGTCGTCTCGTGACGTACCTCATCCCGCATGCCGGGGCACCTTGTCACGACTAATTTGTGACACCTCTTGTGTACGACGCACGTGCATACTGTAACAGAAACACGAAGATTTTGCCGTTTTTTTCTCGCCACCCCGTGATTGGCGCGAACGCCTATTTTTCAACGACAATTATTGAGGGAAACGGAACGAAAAGAAAATCATGAAAAATGTAATTGCACAACAAAAGCTCGTAGACATGCGTTCGTTAGTTTCGCCTAAAATTGTACGGATATAAAAATGAAATTAATCGAATTTAAAAACTGCGAATAAGCGTGTAATTAATTCGTTGGTGATGCAAGGGAGATGGTTTCGTCCGATTGTGCCTCAATCGGGATGTGGCCCGTGGGATGACATATTTTTGATTTTTTTTTTCATGCTTCAGTCCCCTGATAATTGATCTTCGTTTTCCCTAAGAAGCCTCTCTTGACCGAATCATCGCGAACAGCTCGCGACTCTAAGACGAGAAGTGTCGTTCCAACGTTCATGTCATTGTGAATTTAGCGAATCACCCTCGCGACAATATTTATACGTACTTTTTTATGTCTATTCTTCGGGTGAGAATTACAGCCAGAAAATACAGTTACGCAAGCAAGTTTGGTAAATAATGACAATTATTTGCGAAATATATTTTTAGTATTTTTCGAATGAACGATCTAATTATTTCGAGACAAATTTCAAATGGTCACAGAAACAATTTACGAAATAACTTTTTTAAATAAATACCCAGACATATATTCCAAAAAGACATTCAGAAACAATTTTCGAAGTCAACACGTAAAACTGACAAAATAATTTTGCAAATAAACATTCCGCGCAGTTTTTTTTATTTCTCATTCGTCAAACTGACGTGATTTCGAAAAATCTGCCTTTCACTGCGTATTTCACATGGAAAGTGAAAACGGAAATTAACGGAAATTCCCGTTTTTTTGTTGTTCGATAAGTGCTTAAGAAAAGTTGAAAAAAGTAGAAGCGTTTCGTAATTTCTTTCTACGTTCTTTTTCTTGTGCATTCCAACGGTCCTTGCGCATTTTTTAAGGCTTCACCTTCCCCGGTCAAGGGTTCAACCACCTTCGTTCGCAGATACGAAAACAGGGGTGAAGAATCATTGACCAAAATTTGCTCCCCTGTCACCCAATATACACATTTGGGCGTACGTGTAAGACACACAGACACGCACACACATACGATAAATTCTGCAAGCGGGTATACATTAATTAAATAATCTGTTAATAACGTGACTTGTGTCTTTCTCACCTTGACACTGATAGCCCTGCTTTCCGAAGCCCCTGAAATACAACAGACAAAAACACGTCACATTGTATCCGTGAATTCCCATTTGAAAACACGTTACACGTATTCCCCTCTGCTGTGATTTAAAAAAACAAAAAGAAATCAAAACAAAACCGATAAGGGAGGGTACGGATGATTGGAGGAAATGAGGCAACGCGAGCCAGCTGGCGAGTGATTTCTCGGTGATCTTCCGGATTCAATGGATACCGACACTGCGACTGAAATTAGTATCGTTGGAGTGCAAAGATTTTTTTTCCCAATGTTTCAACGTTAGTTACTAGTTACGAAAATATTTTATAGAATGTTCAATTATAAAGAAACCGACAACCTAAAAGCGTAAAAGCTAATTCTAGATTAGAAAAGTAATAATAATAATGATTATAATAATAACATAATATTAATATTATATTGTATATATAAATAAATATCATAATTGCGTAATAATATATAAACATTCTTGATCAAAAGAGTGTTGCAATTTTTCTATCCGGTCAAAAAGAGCGAATATTTCGATGAAAAAAAAGATTGTAAACCAATTTACCAAACGGCGTTTTGAAGAGGAAGAAACCAGCTCCATATAGATTTTTTGATTTTATTATTGCGATTTTTCGTAGCCGTTACATCATTTCGAAGATGACGGTTTTTCTACGATTTTTGAATTCACAAAATCGTGTGTTAAACTTTGAAAAACAGTAATCTCGCCGTTCAATGATAAAATGTATTTACGTTTGAACAGGGTGATTATTAGGCAAAATAATTATATATTATTATCCAAATTATAATCCTTAAAAGTTGTTTGATCGTAATTCTTTTGATATAATAATAATAAATAATAAACTTGATTGTTGTTGCTCCGAAATAAGAAAATGCAATGGTAATAGAAAAAAAATGTGTTACACACCAACGATGCAAGGTTCAACAATGTTCGCCGGGAGATCTTTGACAAAATTGAGAAATCGAAATTGTTGAGAAAAAGATCATTTGCAAAGACACTAGCAGTGAGAGTGTAGCGTGTAATATCGCAAGTGACCAAACTCCCAATAATATTTGTAAGCTCAGGATTGTACAGCACATTTTTTGAAGGTTTCGCAGATTCGTAGTTTTTGCAAGAGCCTTCGACGTTTTACCGTCACTGTGGGGAATCTTATCTACTGAAATCATGATGTTTTTCTTTTCAGGAAATACTCGAGTCCAATGTGGGTCTCACTGATCGTTGTATCATTGTAGGGATTGCATACCTCGATCGAAAAAATGGAAACGACTTTGGGATTGTAACATCTCTCTATCAGAATTTAGGACGAATTTAGGGTCGAAAAAAAATTTTTTTTCGAAATTATCTGTACTATATATCGTTCCTTTTTTTTTAAATGTTGCATTACGTATTTAAAGTCAGAATTTCGTTGTTTTTAAGTATATAAACGATGCACAAAAGTAGATACAGAAAAAATTCATTCTCGAAAATGTATGAATAAAAAATTCGTTTTTTTGTAAATCGATTTATTTTCACGAAACAATTTATTCTTTTGTTTGCCTTAACTGATTTTTTTTCAAGAAATACTAAACACAAAAAGTTATTTGAGGAGAATGGACGATTAAAAAATAAACTAGTGCATAATAAATACGAGACAACAAAAATTAAAGATTGGGAAAATTGATTCCAATTCTGTTTAAATTTATTCTTGTGCGTTAATTTTTTTATATACTATTGTGAGTTTTTTGTACAATAAATAATATAAATAATAAATTCTAAGTTATCTTTCATTTTCGATTGATTTGTCCGTAAAAAAAGCAATAAATCCTGACTTCAATAGGTTGAAAATATGCAATCCCTAAAATGCGGAAAATGGTAGAAATGTACTCGAGCCCGGAAATGCCCCATAGCATTTCTCACATATCTCTTATGCCCTTCTGTCGCAGACCCCAAGCATGCATTCACATATGGACGAAACGAGGATAGGCGCATTGAGGAAAAAAACAGAAAGTAGACAGCGTACGAGGTGAACGAGGAGGCTACAACTAATTTGTTTTCATAGAGGGACAATACGTTGGATCAACTACGAATTTTTCCGAGCGTTATCGATAATACGTCGATTGAAATATGAGTGCACACACGCGTGTGGGTATTCGGGTGTGTCGGTGTAACTTTGTATTTCTTTTTTTTCTCCTCGGCCCATGATGATAGCTTTGGAGTATCCAATGCTATCTATGACGCGTTTCCAAACACAAGCGACTGATGTGAGAGAGAAAAAAAATCAATTCGCAACCCATGTACGGCCTGTCGATCGACTCCCTGCAAAAGTGCATTCTATAGATAAAATATACAGCGTCGAAGTATTATTGTTTCGGGATTGCGTTGCTAACGTCCTTTCATTCGGGAAAATATTTCTTTTTTTTTTGGGAATCCGATATTTACGATACTTTCACTCAAGTGTCTGCAACGGTGAGATTGAAGTTTTCATCGTTCGAATGCAGCGTTTGTTTTCTTCTTCGGAAATTTTTCTCGTTTGAAGAAAAGTCATAAATATTAGTCGAATTTTTTTTCGAGATTTTTGTTTGGATATTTATAGCCACCTTTTGATAAAAAGAATCGTTCAATTTCAATTATGCAAATCGCAATAATGTAATGTGACGTTATGGTAATTAGGATAATATAAATAATTGCGTTTCAACGATAGAAATTTGTTTGGAAAACTGTAACATTTATGTTTTCTATTTTATTTGGAAATCTACAACTAAAGTTGGAGAAAAATGAAGATTCCTGGCATTCTTACGATAAAAAATTTAGCAATGTCAATAAAAACTGTAATTTGACAATATTGATAACAACAAAATAAACCTGAACAAAACCGATCGTTTTTACAATATTTATTTGAAAATCTACAATGCTGTAGATTTCCAAAAATTTCATGCGAGTTTTAGAGAAAGGAGGTCATTGCATTCCTACGATGCATCTTCGAACGTTATCCCCATCCGCTTTCGAAGAGGCCGGAAAGGTTTAGCGATTGGATCTCGTGAAAAAATAATTTCTCAAAAGATTAAAGTTAAAGTAATTTTGCAAAAAAAATTATGGCAAGCATTCCGAAATAAAAGCCGATTGTTTATCAGCTTATCAACGCAACCCCGAATTTTCTTCTCGGGGAAATTGTGAGAGTGGACGAGAAGATGATGAATGATGGAAGGTGAATAGTACTGAGATTTATATAGATTGTTAATTTCCACTGCAACTAGCGATAAATTTTCAATTTAGCGGTTAACGAAATTAACTGTTGTATTAACTTTGCCCCATGTTAGCCTAAGAGGTTCGCGAGAGAAATATTCTCACAAAACAAGTGCCACGTTGCAAGTGGGGGAATTTAGAGAAATGGGAGATGTACTGTAATGCATGGGAGTACCGCAGCGTGTCCCCCGAACCAGACGAAGCGTGTATCAGGTATTGTTCATTCGCGCCTCGACCACGATGAAGCATTACCAAAAATAACGAGTAGATTCACTCCCGAAGTTTTCAAATCCCCTAGGATTACCATGTTAAATATCCTCCATGCGCAGCTTCCGTTTCTCTTTGCGTCCTACAGAGGCGTTTGTTCTTCGCTAGCTCGGATCAAACTTAACGTGGAAATCAGTGCGTTTCGTGTTCTGTGTTCTTTTCTTTCTTTTTCTTTTTTTTTTTCATTTTTCCTTTCCGTCGTCTTTCACGCCCGAGCTCTCTTGTCAACATACCAAATGAATTCGCGGCAGTGAGAGCAATAATGCGGCTGCCTGAGGAAGGTGGCCATGAACTTATGGCCGTTGACTTGATGGACCCGACGACGCATCGCGCCACGACGGCGATTGAAGCCTTCGCGTTCCTTGAATTCTCGCGGCTTCCTCGAAATTATACTCGTCGTCGAGCCCATCCCGCCTCCACCGATGATGCTCTCGCCGTCCGTACCTCCGCTGCACACCGACTGTTGATCTGCAATTTTAAATATCTCCTTTTCAGATAATGTCTTCGATCGAGCGCGATCGTTTTTCCGCTCCCGTGATTTCAATATTTCATTCGAAATCGGAATCTAAATAAATCTTTTATAACTTTCGTAGAAACTATTATCTATCATACTATTTTACTTTATTTCATTAAACCGGAGCCTTTGATTGATAAAATCCTTTAATCAAAAAATTGAATAATCATCGAACAGACATATCAATATATATTTAAATTAATCCCGAATTATTTTTATAGAATTAGTCATATACTGAATATTATAAAAGCTATCGTTTTCAATACGTAATCGAATTCATAAAAATAATTAGGGACTCATTTGTGTATTATCCAATACATCTTTGCTTCGATTAATTTAATTAGTCTACAATTCTAATGGAAAACAATGTATGAATCGACGGGATTTGTATATTACGTGTTGAGAATCTTTCCGATATATTTGTTTTCGTATTAACGGCTTTTGAATTAAGGAGACTGCGGACCGTCTCAGCGGTCCGCAGTCTCAATGTCTCAGGGACATTGACGTTTCCTTCTATTCTACATACGAGTAGTTCTCTTATATCGGATGTCCGATAAGCGATTATCATTTTTGTTATTTTTTGAAAAATATGCAACGCATAATGTTCGAATGTCACGAGTAAAATAATTATTTGCAGTTTGTTGTGTATGACGCATAGATAATGAACTCGTTAAATTCGAAGGTGACAGCAATCGTCTTCTTCACCCTTAACAGCGGTACCAGTCAATATATATTTATTTAAAAGCTTGTCAACATACCTCGATACTTATATTTTCGAAAGAATGAAACCGACCAACAGTTTTTGAAATAATAATCCCCAAAATTCACCTATTTTCTGCGTCGCCGATTCGAGTGTGCCCTCTTAATGAAAAAAATCACTTCTCGCGGGAATCGTTCGCACTGGCACGTGCAACGGCGTACCTCCGTAGAAAAAGAAAAATAATAATAAATGCTCACCTTGATTGCTCCATTGTAGATCTATCCTTATCCGGAGTTTTCCGTGAGGCTCGAGGTTCACCTGCAATGCGTCGTAAAAGTATTTTTTTTTTAATCGCCTTTTTTTTTTCTTTCACTATGCGAAGCTTCGATGTGCGATATTTTATCGCGTTACGGTCGAACGAGCCTGGGACCACCTTTTGCGAGTTCAGGAGAGCAGCCCTTATTATCGATTGACGCTCGATATCTACGAGTCGTTGACGACACTTGACAAAAACATCATTTCTATATGAATTTTCAGCTTTCGTTCATGAGAGATTTCGTGTGAGGCATTACGATGAAAATTACATCGTACAGAAAGACGAGTTGAGATACAATTCCATTCCAACGATACAATGCTTATCTTATTTTTGTAGTCATTTTAAAAACCATATGATTAGTCAATGGAAACAGAAAGTCGGAAAATTTCCGATTAAATAGATCCTTTTAAGAGTTTAAAAACGGAAAAAAAATGTTTCGTCTTCTCTGGCCACTTTACCCAGAATCTCAAAAATCACGATATTTCAAAGGGCCGTAGAGCAGGATTTTTCTGTGCGATTGAAATTCGTTGGGGGAGTTTGGAAAAGGTTTTTGCCTGACTTAAATAATGGCGTTGGATTCAGATCGATACCTCGTATAGTTTCCCCGGAAAATCCACTTGAAAAATCGCAAAAAAAGAGGCAAAGGGGTATGTATGGAAAAATTGGCAAAAATCGATGGTCCAACTTTGAAATTCTGCCAAA